>JANFOE010000253.1:0-286915 GCA_025667525.1 Glebionis coronaria | reverse complement strand
TCAAAGATTGGTGTATCAAAAGTGGGTGGGTCAAAGTTGGGTCGTCTAAACCGAAGATGGTGTGATCACTTAAAGAAGTGTCATCACTATAAGTATCATAAATAGGAGTTTCAAAAATTTGAAGCTCTAAGGTAAGGGATGAAGTTATCACAAAATCATTTTGATTAGACTTTTGAATTCCAAAAGGATTAATAAAAATCTCTTCACTGTCATAATTGAGAACATCAATCATATTGACCGACTCTTTACCCTTTGATTTAGTTGTGATTTTTCCCATTTTAAAAACTTGTTGTTTATCCCTAACCCTAAGAATTAAGTCCCCTTCGGCCACATCAACTAAGGCTTTTCCGGATCGTAAGAATGGTCTACCAAGTATTAACGGAATACGAGGATCCATATCATAGTCGAGGACGACAAAGTCCACGGGAAAAGTGAATGTACCAACCCGAACAAAAACGTCTTCGGCAATACCAACGGGGTATGCGATCTATTAGCTAACTCGAGAGTCATGCGAGTCGGTACAAGTTTGGGTAATGATAATGTTTCCATACCGAGAGTGGCATAAGATTGATGCTAGCAACGAGATCGGCGAAAGCCATACAATCATCAATTTGAGGAAACGAGCAAGGTAACACGAATCGTCCGGGATATCCTAGCTTTTCGGGAAGCTCTTTGAGAAGAATCGCGGAAAAATTCTCATTTAAACGAGTGTTAACGAGCTCAGCCATGTTTTCCTTCTTTTTGAGCAAATCTTTGAACATTTTCACAAATTTAGGCATTTGAGCAAGTGCTTCAATAAGGCTAATGTTAACATTCACTTGGGAAATCATTTTCAAAAAGTTGGAAACATGAACGTCATCTTTGGTGAGAAATTTAGCCTTGTCCAACCTAGAGGGATAAGAAATATTGGGCTTTGAAGTTGAAGGTTGATCTAACACCCCCAATTTACATTGCGCAGCGGAAATACACAATTGGGTGCTAGACACAAGCATCATCACACAAGGTATATTGAACGAATCAAAAGAGAGACGTTTACACATAAAATATAAACAAGATTTTCATAATAGGTCTAAAACATATTTTCATCCCATAATGTAATAAAACGACGCCAGAGTAAAGCGTCTAGTCCCCGTGGATCTCGACCAACAACCAACAAGTTTAGTACAGTACACAAACATATAATAAATTGTTCAACAGTAAAAGGATGGAAATAGTTTTTAGACCAACATTCTTCCAAAAGCCAGACCACAACCTCCACAGAAAAGCTCCGCGTTCCATCACTTCTTATTACCTAAAACACATGATAAAACGAGTCAACAATAATGTTGAGCGAGTCTATAGGTTTATCAAATCATATTTGAACACAAGAAGAAAATCAATCATAATCATTTATAGAATTGTCGTACACACAATATATATTCAAGGCAAAACATTGTATTTAAGATCATGACGCCGACCCCTTAACCAAATAGTCACCCACGGCAAATGCCAGCAAGACTAGAATAAAACCATTGCCCCTCTAGGGTATCAGTTGCTAGAATACCACATTCTTATTCTCGTAAATTATCCTTCCCAGAGGTTACTCAACGTATTGCCCTGGTCTCAGATAGGGTGGTCAACCCAATAGTACTATCATTAGAATAAGCGGCTATTCACGACTCACAACATCAAGTCAGAAGATAGTTAACGACTCATGAATTTAGGGTATTTAGCAACAAGGTACTCAATACAATGTAAACAACTTAGGCAACATTCGGGTCCAACAATTACTCATGACTTGTGTTCATTTATTTTCAAATAGCATGTATCACCCTTGAGGGTAATAAAACATTTAGTAGCTAGCATGAAAAGCGAGGCTACAGACTCACCTTAGTATAAGAGATCTAGCGAGATGATCGTCGATGATAGAGGATGCCTTTCAAACACGAGAACCGCTACCTATCAAATAAGGCGCGTTCATTAATAATGATTCGAGAAATAAACATACATAACAACATCAAACTTAAACTCACAAAATCAAGATAAACTCGAGAGAAAACGATACAAATAACTCTATTACACTCTTCTATACATTTACTTTCCATTTTACACTTTTAACAAAGTCCGCCGACACATACTACATGTACTAGCTTATTTACCCGTTTTAGACTTGTCAAACGTTTATAAAACGACTCGAGAAACTAACTTACTATATATAGAAAGTCCCCTAAAAAGTTTATCAAATGAAATTACTTTCAAAGTTCTTTACCCGACTCATCTTCAAACTACAAAATCCGAACAGATTTACGTTAATATTTCATACAACCGTTTTAACTTCTTTAAACGACTCCATTTACAAAACCGACACTTGGGTTTTAAAATAAACTCACCCTCTAGGGTTTACACTTCATTATCATTATGTGACTCAATTGAAAACTTCAATTTATAGTCCCTGAGATTCGATCCAAATATCGACAACAACTATATGTAGTGCCGATACTCGTCTCCCGGTACACGAATAATCAAAACATCATAACTTCGCGCTCGTTTGGAGCTAGAAGCTCTACTTTATATCAAATCGAAGCTAATCGAATGCTCTACAACCCTATGCTATAAGTTAAGCCATTATCACAACATTAAATTCCCGAAATTACAGTTTACCTACTGTTGTAAAATGCCTTTCAAAAACTTGTATAAAATCACATTTTTAACTAAAACCAACCATAGATATGATCATCCCATAACCCTAACACTAACATATATCCACCATAAGATTCAAATCATCATAAGAATCCAAATCTTCAAATCAAAATCAAGTTTTTAACAAAACTTTAGCAAGAACATCTCTTGATCATGCCAAAAACAACATGCATGAGCATAATTCTCATCTACCAACTTGAAAAAAAAATAAACACTCTTGCATGTGCATCCTTTTTATACCAAAATGATCTACTCATAATTATAAGAATGGGTCTTGTGTTTTTTTTACTTAGATCATCCTAAAAATTGAGTTAAAATTGATCAAAGGGTGTGTTTTGGTGGGAGGGGAGGTCACGGTTAAGAAAAGAAAACAAGAGAGAGAGAAAAAGTTTTGTGTTGGTGGAGGATTTGTGTTTGTGTGTGTAAATTTTGAGCTTATATATGGTTGTTGAGGGACCAATGTTGTAATTTTGTAACAGTTGTGGCTAAAAATGAAAATAGTTAGCTAAAAAGCGGGAAATAACTATTAGTCAATTTTGAAAATATTTACGGGGTTCGGGTTTCATAAAGATACTTTAAAAATTTAAAACGTACCTTAAATATAATAATATCGATTCCCGACTCGACTTAACACATCATTTAAAAAGAATACATCAAAAATGACAAACATCAAACAACCGACAATAAAATGTAAAATATTTGGCATCCATCGACATAACGTTTGCTAATATTCCTTATACTTATTAAATATAAAATATAAGCCTTCCAACATCGGTTTAAACTTAAACCTCCAAAAATAAATATCATTCAAACTCATCCAAAAATTTAAAAAATAGTCGTAAAATAAGATTAAGCAATGACCTCGGTTTCGGGTTATAACTCCTTCTTAAAAGAAGCGACGTCCGCGGCGCTTAA
Organism: Glebionis coronaria; assembly: GCA_025667525.1. Taxonomy (NCBI): domain Eukaryota; kingdom Viridiplantae; phylum Streptophyta; class Magnoliopsida; order Asterales; family Asteraceae; genus Glebionis; species Glebionis coronaria. The sequence goes on along the minus strand of JANFOE010000253.1, from coordinate 283,321 downwards.
TCCTTCCGAGGATACTTATCCTTAAAGAAATCCTCACGTTCCCAGATAAACTCTGGTCCACGTCAAGAGTTCCATCTCACTTTCACAATCGGAATCCTACTATGCTTCAAATTCTTAACTTCCCTATCCATAATCTCTACAGGTTCCTCTATAAAATGCAACTTATCATCAAGTTGAATTTCCTCCAATGGAATCACCATATCCCTTTCAGCTAAACACTTCTTCAGATTAGACACATGAAAAGTATTATGAATATCCTTAAGTTCATCAGGCAACTCTAACTTATAAGCCACCAATCCAATCCTTTGGATAATCTTAAATGGTCCAATATATCTCGGGCTCAATTTTCCTCTCTTTCCAAAACGAATCACTCCTTTCCATGGAGATACCTTCAGCATAACCATGTCTCCTACTTCAAATTCCAACGGTTTCCTTCGGTTATCAGCATAACTCTTTTGTCTACTTCTGACAGATAACAAACGCTTCTTAATTTGCACAATCTTTTCAGTCGTCTCAAATATCATTTCAGGCCCAGTCAATTGACTTTCTCCTACTTCACTCTAACACACTAGAGATCTACACTTACGTCCATACAAAGCTTCAAATGGTGCGGCTTTAATACTAGCATGATAACTGTTATTGTACGAAAATTCAACCAATGGCAGATGCTTATCCCAACCATTTCCAAAGTCAATCACATACGCACGAAGAATATCCTCTAACGTTTGAATCGTTCTCTCACTTTGTCCATCAGTTTCCGGATGATATGTTGTACTCAAACAAAACTCCGTTCCCATCGCTTTCTGCAAAGACTTCCAAAATTCTGAAGTAAACCTACTATCACAATCAGAAATTATCAACAAAGGCACACCATGTCGACAAACAATCTCCTTCACATACACTGTTGTTAACCTCTCCATACTATCCGTCTTCTTCATTGGTAAAAAGTTAGCAGACTTAGTCAATCTATCTACAATCACCCATATCATATCACATCCACTAGCAGTCCTTGGCAAACCTGTCACAAAATCCATAGTAATCTTCTCCCATTTCCACTCAGGAATCTCAGGTTGCACTAATAATCCAGATGATTTCTTACATTCGGCCTTCACTTTCGCACAAGTTAAACACTTATTAACATACTGTGCTATATCTGCCTTCATATTCGGCCACCAATAAACTTTCTTAAGATCTTGATACATCTTGTCTGATCCAGGATGTATTGAATACTTAAACTTATGAGATTCATTCATCACCAAATCTCGCACTCCTAAAGAACCTTCCTCAGATGGACACAATGGTACCAAATCTTATTCTCAAAATACCTCAATCCATTTGACCTTACTTCAAACAATGGTTTCAACATTCTACCCAAAATTTCTCCCTCAACATTCTCTTCCTTCAAACCATTAGCTTGGGCTTTCAATATTGCTTCTGTCAAATCAACACATTCCATCATTACCAAAGCTCTAACTCTAATAGACTTATCTCTTTCCTTTCTACTAAGTGCATCAACTACCACATTCGCTTTACCAGGATGGTAACGAATCTCGCAGTCATAATCACTCAGCAACTAAACCCATCTCCTTTGCATCATATTCAATTCCTTTTGATCCAAAATATATTGCAGACTCTTATGATCAGTGAAAACCACACACTTGGTTCCATACAAGTAGTGTCTCCACAGCTTCAAAGCAAAAATCACAACCCCAAGTTCCAAATCATGCGTAGTGTAATTCTCTTCATGCTTCCTCAATTGTCTTGATGCATATGCTATTACTTTCTCCCTTTGCATCAACACAACTCCAAATCCTTTATGAGACGCGTCACAATACACTACAAAATCCTCAGATCCTTCTGGCAAAGACAATATCAGCGCAGAACACAACTTATCCTTCAACATACTAAATGCAGATTCCTCTTCCAATCCCCACTCAAACACTCGATTCTTTTCCGTAAGCTTGGTAAACGGCTTAGAAATTAATGAAAACTTCTCGATAAACCTTCTATAATACCCAGCTAAACCAATAAATTGGCGAACTTCAGTCGACGTCGTTGGTACCGACCAATATTTGATTGCCTCAATCTTAGCAGGATCCACACGAACACCTTCACTATCAATCACATGCCCCAGAAATTGCACTGATTTCAACCAAAATTCACACTTAGAGAACTTCGCATACAACTTCTCTTTCTTCAACAATTCCAAAATTATCCTCAAATGCTTCTCATGTTCTTCTTCACTCTTGGAGTAAATGAGAATATCATCTATGAATACGATAACAAACTCATCCAAATACAACTTGCATACACGATTCATCAGATCCATGAATACAGAAGGCGCATTCGTTAACCCAAAAGGCATCACTTGAAATTTAAAATGTCCATATCGAGTACGGGAAGCTGTTATAGGAATATCTTCTTCCCTAACTCTCAGTTGATGATACCCAGACCTCAAATCGATCTTCGAGTATACACTTGATCCTTGCAACTGATCAAACAAATCATCAATCCTCGGCAATGGATACTGATTCTTGACAGTCAATTTGTTAAACTCTCGATAATCAATACACATTCTAAAATAACCATCTTTCTTTCTAACAAACAAAACATGAGCACCCCACGGCGACGAACTCGGTCTAGTAAATCCCTTATCCATTAATTCCTTCAATTGATCAGATAATTCTTTCATCTTAGATGGAGCTAAACGATACAGTGCACGAGCCACATGCACAGCTCCCGGCACTAAATCAATACGAAACTCCACTTCACGATGCGGCGGTAATCTTGGCAAATCTTCAGGGAAAATGTGACAACCGTGGTTTTGAGGTTCGTCACTTAGTTTTATTTTGTGCTAGTTACGTGTCTTTACGTGTTTATGTGCTAATTGGTGTGTATAGATTGTGGTTTGGATATCGTTTCTGGTACGGGTTACCTTGTGAGTGAAACGATGTGTGATGATTCCATGTTCATGAGCTCACATGGTACTGACTATGAAGTGAAATAGTGTTATTTAGTGGTTTTACGTATACGTATATGTATTATAGAAAATCGTATTTTTACGATTTACGGTTTAGCATTTAGAGGTCTCGGATGAGGTAATTATTCATATGAATATTTTTTGGGATGGTTTTAAGTCATTTAGGACTTAGTTATAAAGTTTATTTCAAAATTTGAGATTTTTTATAAAAGTGTATATTTTACGTTTTTTTTACGGTAAACGCGTAAATTTGACTAGTTTTACGGTTTTCAGGTTTTGGAGGTTTTAGGAGTTGTAATAAATTAAGGTAAATTAAGGCAATATTATTAATACATATATTAATAATAAAAAGAAAAAAAACGAAATTAGGGGAGGGTAGGTCGGTTTTGGACGCAAGAAAAGGAGGAGAAAAAAAGGAAAAAATAAAAAAAAGGAAGGTTGGGTTTGGGCTGGACTAGGATTCACCCACACCCTATATATTATATTATTCACTACCAAAAATCATAAATCCCTGGAGATAATAAAAAAAGGGTCGACGGTTTGTAGAGACGAATTAGGGTTCTTCATAAAATTGGGTTTTTTTTCATCTTCCATTAATTTAAAGGTAAAACGTTCATAACCCTTTTCAATTTAATTGTTTTAATGATTTCTTAATCATCTTATGATGAATTTAGGTTAGAGTTTAATTTAAAAACAGTATATTAATGTTATCATAATGATGTTATAATGATTACATAAATTAGGGCTTGTAATTAGTGGGGTTAGGGTTAATTAATGAGGTTAATTTAGTTAAACCGTTTTTAAAAACTGGACAGAATTTAGGGTCAATTGTTTTGATCATATCGGGAGTTCTACAAACTCTTATTTTGCGATCCAAGTATCCCTGAAAAGGTAATTGAAGTGGCTTTCCAATGCAAGAAACTAGAACTAAATTGGATGTAGGGAAGTGGGTCAAAAACAGGTTACAACAGTCGGAGGTCAAAACAGTTTTGAAATTAGTCTATTTTCTTTTTATGTTTTAAGATGGTTAGGGTACTTAGGAGTACACTTGGATCTTGAAACAAACATGAGAGTTATTTTATATGTTATATAAGATATCTGGAGGAGGGCGAATCAATTGGGATAGTGGAAGACCCCCTAATCAGAACAAACATTTTGTATGTTTAAAATTAGTAAATCTGGAATGACAAAAGTATATATATATATATCGGGGCCTTAACAGTAGATTTAAGGTTGAGGCAAATAGGAGGTGTTCGTTAACATATGTAAGGACATAAATATTCCATTTATAGAGATCATGGGTATGTTTAAGTGGGCGTTTGGCTTATAGTTTGGAGACGTAAAACCGGGACTGTTTTGGGTAAAATGTTAACGGGACGGGTTATGAAGTATAATGAGTTAAGGGCTTTATAGAGGGGTGTAATGAGATGCTTAGAGAATATAAATGAGTTATTTATATAGGAGGAGGTTATATGTCCATCATAGGTTGATGAGCCATCTTAGTGATTGGTTCATGTTTTGATTATGTGTTTTTGGTTTGTTAGCGTTTTACTAGTGCACGGACTTTTGGAGAAGCTCAATCAGGTGAGTTTCATAGTCCCATGTTTTCTAATGTTTATGACTTCCAGATGGGATGGAAGAGACACTGTTATGTTATTTATGAATTATGCTATGAATGTTTGGCGTTGGTAATGGACTTGTGTGTGCATACTTATGTGATTAACTGCTAGTTGATTCTTGATTGTTTATGTTTTGGCTATGTACCAAGGGGATGTTGACAAGGCGGGGCCTTGGGATTTGGTTCATAGGTGTTTGGATGCCTATGGGAGTATGGTGTTTGGTATGGCTGGGAGCCTTGGTTTTGGTTTGATTAGTTGAATCTTGAATGTTAGTTGTTAATACATGTTAGTATCACATTGTCCATATGTTTTTAACTTTTGGTTGTTACTCACAACTTATGGTATGATTTTGGCGTTTGAGTCTAAACCTATGACTCTCACCAACTTTATGTTGACGTGTTTTAGTGTCTCTTTCAGGTGAGAATGTGGTTAAGATTGAGGATAGAAGTGGCTAGATTTGGGTGCATTAGGATTGCATTTAGAAGGAGATCCCAGTTCCTTCTTAGTTATTTTATTTGTTCATTTAATAAGTGATACTGTTGGCACACATATGTTTGTTTTGGTTATGTTATTTGTTTGTCTTGGGTAAGAGGTAGGACTGTTACCTACTTCCTAGACTCCTGCATTTGTTGAGATATTGTCATGACTTTTGTGTCACCATTTTATGACATTTCTTATTTCATATAGTTATCTCTATAAACACGCCATGTTGTGATGATATCCATACGTCGCACCCCATATTCCGCCATGGTGGGGTGTGACAGAAAACCTCAAGATACTCTCTAATCACAGTCACATCCTGCAATTTCCTTTCGTTCACACCATCATTACTTATCTGTGTAAGAAACACATCACAACCTGCTTCTATATACCTCATAATCTTCAAACAAGAAACAACTCTCAAACGAGAAGTACATTCATCACCTTTCACAGTCAATACCCTATTCCTTAGCGGTATCTGGACTAATCTTTCTCCACAAACAATCACTTCACCATTACCAACTAACCAGTCCATTCCAACAATCACGTCAAAAGATCTTAATTCTATAGGCATCAAATCAATACTAAACACATAATTACTAACTTCAAGGAAAAACATTTCAGTATAGAACTAGTGCTTACAACCTTACCATCAGCTAACTCCACTTTATAACTAGTTGTCAATCTCACTTGTTCTCTATCCAATAGCTGACTAAATCTAACATCTAAGAAACTTCTATCAGATCCAGAATCAAATAACACACTAGAATAACAAGCATCAAGTAAGAACGTACTAGTCACCACATTTGGCCCTTGAGGTTTGTCAACATCAACCACGACATAGGCTGGAGCAGCAGTCCCAACAGCAACAGCAGCAACATTGCCTCCTTGTCGCATGACAACCCTCAGACAGTTCCCTTGCTTATGTCCATGGCCTCCACATCCAGAACAGTTAACTACCTTAACAGCATTGGCTCGAGTGGCCACACCCTTGTTTCTACAATCTGCCATCTTATGTCCGGCCTTCCCACACTTGTTGCAAGTAGGTGGACAATTACCAACATGATACAAATTACATCGACCATACTTCGGATTCACCTTGTTACCTTGAGTTCAGTGGCAACACGAACACCATCATTCCTTCTCAAATTATATTGTTGATTCCTATTCGGTCCTTGGTTATTGTTGTTACGATAACCACTACGATTCTGTCCTTGGTTTGATTGTTCAGCTTCCCACTTTCTCTTATTCCCCTCAGCAATACTATCCCTTCGATCCTGCAGCTTTACATCCAGCAAAGCATGAGCCATCTGAACAGCTTCATCAAATGACTTGGGTTTCGACAAAGTAGTCTATCCTTTGATATTACTACATATACCTCTGATATACTGCTTCATCTTCTTACGGTTATCAGCAAAAGCATCAGGACACAACAAACATAAATCAGAGAATCTCCTTGTATAGACCACAATATCATTTTTTCTCAGCACTAAATGCCTCAACTCATCCTCCAACTGACCTAACTCTTCCTCACGACAAAACTTAGTAGTTAACAATCCTTTGGTCACAGTCCATGTTCTACCATTAGCTTCAACCAATCCCACAGTAGCTACCTGACTATTCCACCAACTTAATGCATCATCCTGAGAAGTAGCTGCAACAAATTTCACCTTACTTGCTTATGAATATCCACTGATTTCAAAAGTACTTTCAATATTCTCAATCCACCTCCTTAATTCCAAAGAACCACCAGTACCACGAAATTGGGTAGGTCCACATTTCAAGAAACTAGCATAAGAACATTCCTTCTGAATCTGCTGAACATCAGCATTACCTCCAACCTGTCCCGCATCATTTCCTCCCACTGGTTCATCAGCATTACCTGCAACTGGATTTTCAACATTCCCTCCAACCTGACCAGCAACATTCCTATTCTCAGTCTCTTGGTTCCTCGCAGCACGTTCAACTTCCAAAGCTCTGGCGATAGCTTGCTCAATCATGGTATTAACAGTAGCCGTTGTCAATTTAGGCGGCATGTTTTTAGGAAACTAACCAAACGACAATTTAGTAAAGTCAGAAAAATGCCTCCCAACTCCTTCATGTCTCACCATAAAAGAAAAGAACAAGTAAGTATTCATATCAAGATAAGAAGAAGGATTTCTCTATCAAGATGTAACATGGATACTACATGCACCAACAACACAGTTCACAATGAATCATTAACCAATTCATAAAAGAACTAATAAGACAAATCATAAGTCATGAAGGTAATTTGGATTGCGTTGGAAAATTTCCACAACATTGTGACAAGTAATGTCACTACAACCCTTCATCACGTCAAACTTAAAAGTCATTAAGTTTCATCATAAACTACAGTACCAGTCTACATAAGTTCTATTACAACAAGGCTAATAAAAACAACATAAAAGAACTAAACATCGGATCCTCGTAGCTTCTTGTACATCGGCTCATCATCATTGCTGCTATCGTCTTCCTCAGAATCTTCCTCCACTTTTTCCTTTCCCTTTCGACTTCCTCCTTCACTTGGCTTCACCAACACTTGAGCTTCAACCTGACTTGGCACATCATGAATCACCACACCTCGACTAGGAAAAGATCTCATAGGTAAATCCCACGCATTCAACCTTGCATTCCTTTCTTGCTCCTCACGTAACCTTTCAATTTTCCCACTCAAATTCAACACCATTAATCTTAACCTAACAACTTCATCCATTTCCGTTGCTCTAACAACCTCTGATCTCTTCATGCTACTAAAAAACCTGTCAAACCTCTTCTCATTCTGCTCAAACCTCCTAATCACACGGGTTTCAACTAAATACCTTTCAAACAAGGATCTATCAAACTTCTTGAGAAACCAGAAAATCTCATCATAAGACCTAGGACCTAGACAATAAACCTTAGATATGCCATCATGAATAGACCGAGCACTAGCAGCACCACTCGAATCAACAGGAACATCACCCCAAGCAAATGCAATCCCAGGCAAACTGCTCATATAAGCATCACAAGTAGGCGTCGAAGAACGTACAACAGGTCGCTGGCAGTCCGGAACAGTCTATGGCACAACATCGACTCTTGAAACATAACTACCTTAAATCACTTCAGGCTCGGTCTGTCCAACTTCAGTAGAAGAAATCCCATCATCTAAATACTCATAAGGCTCCTCGTCGTCACTAGCACCAAAGTTATCTACTTCCTCACCGTCCAATACATTAGTCATATCAATCCATCAATCCTCACGAACTAACCATTTTCTACAATTATAAGGGTTCAAGGATACTTAAGGTCATTGTTAACAAAACAAAAATTAGTATGCAATGCTTATGCAAATGTTATACGTAATCCATGCTATGCAACATAATGCAAATGATGTTTATGCAATGCTCGCAAAAAAAATATGATACTAACAAGCACTCAGCGTACTTTAAATAAATCCAATACAATATCATAGTATTTACTTAATAAAAACTCGGGAAATCATTTCATTTATGTAGGATACATCTATAATACAAAACAAAACTAAAAGTGATCTTACCGGAGCGTTGCAGAGGAGTTGTGTGCTTTTGAAGAATAAATACTTTCAACACCAAAGTTATAGTTTAGGACAATTTTCAAAATCGACTCAGTTCTCTATAACTTGTAGCTCTGATACCAATCTCTAACACCCCCAATTTACATTGCGCAGCGAAAACACACAATTGGGTGCTAGACACAAGCATCATCACACAAGGTATATTGAACGACTCAAAAGAGAGACGTTTACACATAAAATATAAACAAGATTTTCATAATAGGTCTAAAACATAATTTCATCCCATAATGTACTAAAACAAAACCAGAGTAAAGCGTTTAGTCCCCATGGATCTCGACCAACAACCAACAAGTTTAGTACAATACACAAACATATAACAAATTGTTCAACAATAAAAGGATGGAAATAGTTTTTAGACCAACATTCTTCCAAAAGCCAGACCACAACCTTCACAGCAAAGCTCCGCCTTCCATCACTTCCTATTACCTGAAACACATGCTAAAACGAGTCAACAATAATGTTGAGCGAGTCTATAGGTTTATCAAATCATATTTGAACACAAGAAGAATCAATCATAATCATTTATAGAATTGTCGTACACACAATCTACATTCAAGGCAAAACATTATATTTAAGCTTGAAGAATTGTGATAATCTTATGAATCAGTAAGGTGGGTTGATGGTTCTAGAGAGAGAAAGTAGTGAGAGAAAGTGAAAGAGAAATATGTGTTTTCTATTAAATCAAAAGTGAAACAACCAACCAACCCCCTTTCCATGGTGGAAAGGGGTATTTATATCCAAGCCACTAATGGAATTGGGCCGGCCCATGACAAGCCCATGGGCCGGTTTTACTTAACAAATTAAACAAATATTTAACTACGAGCTATATAACATTCAATAATATTATGGAGTTACCGATACTTCTAATATACGTTAAAAACGTATTTCTAACAATCTCCCCTAAGGGAGGTCACTCCACGTTACACAGTTCTAAACCTAGCATACTATACTAAGTCTTCGTTCTTCAGCTCGTATACTTTTCTTCTTTTTCTTTTTGTTGTGAATATGTTGATTTGATCTTTTAGGCTTTGGCTTGAGAGCATTGTTCTTTTGACCAATCACGTGCGATCTTTGCCTTCTTGTGAATATTGCCTCCTCGTGACTCCATGTTCCACACACTTATGTTTTTTGTTGAATTCTTGAAAGCTTCAGAGTTTGGTACAGCGGAAGACTTCATTTTGTACTTTCTTGAATTTTGCTGAACTTTGATGCAGAAAAACATAAGTATGTGGCAACGACTTTAGCTGGTACACCGCAACGCCACCGTCTTTGCAGCAACATAATAAGACACGAATGAAATGGCTTAGAACATTTCATTCTAAATCGGTAGCGTTTTACCTCCTGTCGGTGAAGACCGTTGGACGATATTAGATATCATACCTGTGACAGATAGTTTCAATTAAGTAACTTCCTGACAGGATTTCGCGGGTAAACCCGTTCTCTTTATTCGACGATCACTAAGCTTGACTGTGAACATAAAGAGTGAATCACTTGGATAAAATATCCTTGTGATTGAAGCCGTCAATTCATGAAACCTGGAACAAGTGAATTTCAATTAATATTTTCACCATCGTTGCTTTCCAGTTATCACGAGCTTGATTCATAAAGAATCTTGCATGTTACCTACCAAGTGCTGTTTGATGTTAACACTAGAAGGATTTCCACTCGTCACTGTGAACACTAAAGAGTGTCACTCTGAGCGTTCTGGCAAGATCATACGATAATGCGTAGAGGCCTGGAACGAGTTTAAGTTCAATTAAGAATTAAACTACTGTTTCTTTCCAGTTTTCACAAGATTGGTTCTTAAAGAACCGCACGTGTCACCTACCATGAGCTTGTTTGATGTTGGCTCAAGCAGGATTTCCATCTTCATTGTGATACTTGTGATGAGATGGCATTTATACATGATCTCATCGTTCTTTTCGGGCTTTAAATGCATTAAAATGTCATAAAATACCATATATATGCTTGTGTTTGTTTACTTGTGTGTTTTAGGTATGGATATCGTGAAAAAGACAAAAGATCACAAGATACAAGGAAAAACGAACACGAGAAACGAAGCCGTACAAAGAACCGGGCCCTAATCATGGAATTTTCAAATACCCTTGAAGACTTGAAGACAAAACAAGATTGATCCTCATTCTATGAAGAAATGACACTTAAAACCCTTGTATATTAATAATTACAAGTTTGGTCCCTTAAGTTTGTCAAAATTGCAAAAAGGTCCTTCAACTTTGAAGAAATGGCAAGAATGGTCCCTCAACAATTTCAAAATGCCAATTATAGTCCCTCATGAAGTTTAAGAGACATTGAAGACCTTTGAAGATCAAGATTGTCCAAGTTCAGTCCTTGAATTATCCAAAAATGTCAAAAATAACCCTTTGATAACCTTTTTCCCAAGTTGGTGCCAAAAGTGTAAAGTCTTGAAAGTTATTAACAAGGCAGAAATCGTTTTAGGGCATAAAGACCTTAAATGCCAAAAATTCCAAAAGATGGGGACCAAATGTGCCAAGTGAAACATTCAAATCTGAAAAGGGCGCCTAACACCCACTATTCCCCCAATATCGGATCTAAATACTCACTGTACATCTTTTTTACAGCCCAGGTTTCACCTTCACTTTTCCTTGGGTAAATTTCAGTTAAAAGTGCACACGTGTAATTCACACCAATACAAACCCATCCCACTCCTAAAATCCCCAATCCCATGCGTGTGGACCCTACTCCCAATTCCCCAATCCACCAATCAGAGAACACCTTAGTCCCCAAGGCACATGACGTGTCCAAAATGAACGTCCATGATGTATAGCTTACTCACAACGCACAAATGAACAGCCAGGATCAAATTTGGACAACTCATTCACTCAAAACCGTCAAGGGCAACTTTGGGATTTTCTATGCATTAGGGTTTTGTTATTTACATTCTAGATAGTTCTTAGAGCTCTATAAAAGGAGACACCAGCCTGTGGTGATCCCTTGTTCCAGTTTTCCTTTTATAATTTTGTAATCCCTTTTAAATTGAAATAAAAGTTGTGTTTTTGTTTTAAACAATATAATTCCTTTTTGTTTGTTTAAAGTTGGTGTTAATTTGAAAAGGAAAACTGAGTTCCATTTGATATTTGGTTAAGTGATTTGATTTTCAAAATTCATTTAAGGTTTTTTGGAATTTAAGAAATTTTGGTGAGAATTTGATTCTCAGGAATTTGTGTTAAGAAGTTAGATTTTGTTAGTGATTGAGGTTTTTAAAAATGTATTTAGAAAGTTCAAAAGGTTTTGGAAAGATTTTAAGAAGAAAGAGTAGAAACAGATTATTTGAATATCTTGTATTTGTTTTTTTTCTTGTTTGTTTGATTTGTGATAAACAGGTGTACAAGACTTGTTGATTTTGTGTCAGCACCAGCCCCAGCTGGTAGGGAGGTGGTGTAGCAACCACTAGGACCCTTGGATGTAAGGGTCCTAAGGTAAAATCTCTTTACCTTGTTAAAAATCAGAAAAGTGGTGGTTGCATGATCTTAATTGATTTTGTGCTTGAGTGTGTTAAATCTGCATGATTTGTGTTATATTTTGTTCTTATGCCTGTTAGAAGATAATAGGGTCACTTTGAACAAGTTTTGAAAGGTTTTGAGTTGAAAATCTTGGATTTAGATAATTAAAAGGGTGTTTGGATATCTGAATTAGCAGGGCAAGTTGTTTGATTATTGATTTAAAACGTGTTAGGAAGTTTCATACAGGTTAGGATTAGTTGCTAGTTAGTATTAGGATAGTTTGGAAGAAGATTTGAGCTATTTGGTGTGTTAAAAAAGAGAAAGAGTTGCTCAAATTTGCTTATCTTCTATTTTGCTTAATTTTAACAGATTTTGGTGTTTAGATCTTGTATCCAGTTAAGTGTTAGGGTGTATGAGTTTTTGCTATTGCTTGATTACTAGTTGATTGATTGTGTATGCTAAACTTGAGGCCTTGAATTTCACTAATGTGCTTATAATCTGCTTAAACAATCATCAGACCTAGATAATTGTCACAGAAACATTGCATTGGTCTTGTGTGCTTTGGTGTTTGATTTTTGTGTGCTAAGTGATTTGTGATTGCTTATTGTGACTTCTTGTGCTCCAAAGAGCACAAGAGTGCCCCATTGCTCCAAAAATAACATCCAAATAAGCCACAGCCTAAGACCTCTTGGCTGAATTCATCAAAGCAAAACACAAGAACTAAGCTTGTGTTCATCAGTTTCCAGTCTGTCACGTTTTTCTCCTTATTCTGGCTTAATCTTAAGTTAAAAGGTGAATTGGATAGTGTTAACAAGCTGTTAAAGGTCACCAGTTGGATTGAAAAAGAAAAAATAATAAAAAAAAAATAAATAGCAAAAAAATCCACTAGCCTGGCTTCGAACCCCTGACCTCTCGTTGGAGGGTTCAAGGCTCTTACCAGTGTGCTAGCATTTATCTTGTGTATAAACGTGAAAGGTTTTTTACTTAAGGTCATTTGATTTCTAGCTTATTATTTAAAGCCGTAGCTTCTTTTCTTTTTTCCAGCTTATTTAATAAGCTAACTTTGTTCAGCTTATTTTTCCTAGGGCTTATATAGTATTTAAGATTTTTAGAAACTAGTTTCATATTTTTCCATTTAATAGATTATTTATTAGAATTTAATTATTAGACGTAATTTAGAAAATCATTAAAAAATACCAAAAAGATTTTAAATTTTTAGGAAAAATAGTTTTTAGCTTTTAAAATATATTTTTGAGGTTTACATCTAATTTTGGTTTCAAAAACTTTAATTTTTAATTTTATATTATTTTAAGGTTTTTTATAAACTTTAAAGATTTTTATAAAATTATTAAAAAAGTTTTAGGAGCTATAATTTGTGTTTTTCTCTTAGTTATATTATTTAGGATTTTTATAATTTTTTTATTTCAAATTTTAGAAACTTTTATTTTTTAGTATTATTTTAATAATATTTTATTATTAATTTTTCAAAATTTCATTTTTCTTTCTTTTTCATTTTTCTTAGATTCTTTATCATTAATTAGGACCTTTTCCATTTTTAGAATAATTTTTAAGCTTTTAGATTTATTTTTATAATTATTTTAAGTTTAATTAGGTTTTAATTATTTTAAATCATTTTTAGGGTTTTAAAAATAGTTTTATTAGGATTTAATTTTTAGAAAATTACTTTTTAGTCTTATAATAATATAAGTTAAGTGATTATTCAATAAAATTATATTTTAGACATTTGAATTAGTTAAATTTAATTTTAGGGCTTTAATTAGCATTTAAAATTAATTATTTAATTAATAAAAGGTTTTAAAATATCTTTGTTGGATTTTTGTCTTTATTTATATTATTTTAGACTTCTTTTTAGCCTTTTTAATTATTGATTTTGTTTTTGGTTTTAGTTTAATTTTTAATTTGGTTGATTTTTCTACGGCTTTACGTTTACGTTTTCTTCGTCATAGTGTAATTTTAACGTAACCGTCTTTCATCTTCTCATCCCCATTCTTCTCAATATTAATCTCAAATACATACAAGTTAATTCACAACACCATACCTCCTTGGGAAACGAACTCTTTCTCTCTTTTAAGTGATTGGGTCATTAGTGTTGATTTTTCCTAAAATCACCACTCGATACTTACCGCTATTTACGCTCTTTTCCTAAAGAGTAGTAAAACACTACAATCAATTTTGGCGCCGCTGCCGGGGAGGTGTGTCGTGTCTTAATTTGGAAAATTTTGTTTTTAATATTATCCATAAATAGTATTTGTGTTAAGTGGAACTCCCTTAACACGTATTATCGGTTTTCTTGGTTTTTCTTTGTGAATATTATTAATATATTGTATTAAGTATCACAATCAAAATACAATATCTCCAAAAGTGTGAAAACACAACCTTAATTGGGATTTGATCTCCTAATTATTGTATTCGAATCTCAAACAAAAAGAAAAGGCAAAAATAGATAAATACTTTCGTGAAGCTCGATTTTGAAAAATACGAACTATAAGGTGGGTATAAGGCGGGTATTATAAAATATACCCTAAGGAAAAAGGCTCTTAAGTGCTTCGCGCCGCCTCGTTTCCCCGCTTGCTTGTGAGTATTTTGAGATTGAAGGCTAATCGAGGGTTTTGCCGCCCAAAGTATTAATATGTATACTATATTTGCTTGGTTTTCTTTGTGATTAAACCCTCGTGAACAATTTGGTTTTCACCAAAGTTCTAAAGTCATTCGAAGGCGTTCACTCCACGTGATCGTTTTCATTCCTTTGAGGCTTCTTTAATCAAGAGTTTGATTCGAGGAGAGATTTTGTAGATTGTTGTCTACGAAGATACACCAAAATCCAAAAAAATTAAATATCATCAAAAACACAAAAAAATTAAAAATCCACAAAACAACCAAAAAGAATCTTCTTTGCTCACCTCCCATTCTTCGTGAAGTTTATGATCACTCGTAATCAAGCTAAACGAGCTCGTAAACGTCTTCAAAAGCAAGCAAATCAAGGATCGTTGATTGTTGAAGAACCTCCAATTGTTGAACCTATTGTAGAACAAGAAGTCGTAATGGCTAATCGTACTATGATGGAGTTGCTACAAGCACCCACCGAGGGTTTTGGAGAGGCCATTGTTATTCCCGCCATCCTTGCGGAGAATTTCGAGATTAAGACGGGTTTAATGTCGATGCTACAAGCAAACAAGTTTCGAGGTCACGAGAAAGACAACCCGCATTACCACATTAGGAATTTCAACCGTCTCACCGCCACTAGCAAATTCAAAGATGTTCCACATGACGCCATTAAGATGATGTTGTTTCCATACTCGTTGGATGGACCCGCAAAAATTTGGCTCGAGAAAGAACCGCCAAATTCGATTTTGACATGGGCCGATCTCGTTTCTAAGTTTGTGAACAAGTTTTTTCCACCATCGAAAACAACACACTTAAAAAATGAGATTTCACGATTTGTGCAACGTAACAATGAAAGTTTTTCAATTGCATGGGAACGATTTAAAGAGATGTTACATGAATGTCCTCACCATGATTTTTCGGAATTGCATCAAATTGATACATTTTATAATGGGCTTAATGATCATGAACGAGATTATTTGAATGCCGCCGCGGGTGGTAATTTTTTGTGCAAGACGACAAATGAGGCTTTACAAATCATTGAAAATCGATCTAAGGTTTATAGCCCTCGTAACACACCGAGTGTTGCCAATATGGGTTCGTCATCTTCGTCACAATCGTCTCGTAGCATTAATGCCTTACATGATGAAGCTAATGAGGAAAATCGGTTTTTTGATAGATTTGCTAATCTAATGTCCCATTGGAAGGCTCAAGAAGCTTCCAATTCCGCTTCGGTTAAAGCGGTTGCTAAGAGTTGTTTATCTTGTGGGGGAGCTCATGATCTTTCCGAGTGCATTACCGCGGATGGTAACACTTCGAGTGCTTATGTAGCAACGGGAACTTACAACCAAAACGGCCAAGGTTCCCGCCAAAATCAAGCTCCACCAAACCAAAATGTTAACAATTATCGAAACAACAACCAAGGTAATTACCAAGGCAACACACGCAATTACAACAAAGGGAATTATCAAAGTGGGAATGGACAAATCTCTAATCAAAACCAAAACCGTGATTTTCAAAACACTACACAAGGTTTTCAAAATGCTCACACGAAAAATTTGCAAGGAGAATTTTTAGATTATGCTAAAGCAAATGATGCTAAATTTGATAATATGCAACGTGAGATGATTAGCTTAAGGTCCGAGTTGAAAAACGAGCTTAAAAATGAACTTGCTAATGAACTTAAAACTCATGCAAACAAAATGGAAGGAAATGTCCAACGTCTTCAACAAAACCAACAAAAGATGGAATTAGGACAACATGAGATTAAGCAAGAATTATTGAAAGCGGATGCTAGGCAATCAAAATTTGAGGACCGAATGGCTAAGATGTTTGAAGCTATCATGTGTAAGCCCTCTTCTTCGGGTGGTCTTCCTAGTGACACCATTAACAACCCGAGGGGAGAATTGAAGGTTGTTGCTACACGAAGTGGTAAAACTTTCAAGGAACCAATCTCTCGTCCA
Organism: Glebionis coronaria; assembly: GCA_025667525.1. Classification (NCBI taxonomy): domain Eukaryota; kingdom Viridiplantae; phylum Streptophyta; class Magnoliopsida; order Asterales; family Asteraceae; genus Glebionis; species Glebionis coronaria. Next base: position 266,561 of record JANFOE010000253.1, on the reverse strand, counting down.
AATACTTCTACGGAGAAGGAAATCGAGAAAGAACCCGAGGTGATGGTCGAAAAGGAGCACATTACAATCCCACGAAGTACCGCTCATACCACACCTACGGTTGAACCAATACCAATCGTGGAACCCGAGTTTCCAAGGCCGTTGCCTAATGACCAACCCACACCACCTTTACCATACCCTTCGAGACGTAACAAAGAGAAAGCACAAGAACGGAATAATTATCAATTTGAGCTATTTATGAAAATGTTTCGTGATCTACATTTTAACATAAGTTTTGCCGATGCTTTAATCATGATGCCTCGATTCGCCGCAAACTTCAAAAGTATGCTAAACAACAAAGAGAAGTTACAACAATCGTCTAGTTGTTCATCGGTTTTTCTAAGCCGCATACCACAAAAAGTCGGTGATCCCGGTAAATTTTTGATTCCGTGTGCTATTCAAGATATGGAGGAATGCTACGCCTTGGCCGATCTTGGTGCTAGTATTAATTTAATGCCTCTCGAGATTTTCAAATCGCTTTCACTTCCGGCTCTTACTCCTTCGAACATGTCCATCGAGATGGCCGATCATTCTACGATCATGGCATGTGGAGTAGCCGAGGACGTTTTCGTTAAAGTCGGAAAGTTTTACTATCCCGTTGACTTTATCGTTGTAGATATTCCCATCGATCGAAAAGTTCCTCTCATTTTGGGTCGTTCATTTTTGGATACATCACGAGCACTTATCGATGTTCATGCTCGAAAAATCACCCTTCGTTTCAATGAGGAAGAACTTGTCATCAATGCAACACAAAACTCCAATCTTTCTCATGTATATTCTATTGCAACTTTAAACCATGGTGACTCGACCAATGTCATTTGCAAAGAATTTTCACCAAGAGTTTTAGGGAATGTCGCCACCAAAAGCAATTTACCATTTCCTCCGCCGGTGGAGGTTATGAGTATGAAGCCTACAAAGAAGAAACAATCAATACTTGAATCGAAAAATCCTTCACCTTCATTCTTGAAAAGTGTTGATAAGTTGCCGGTTTCTATGGAAGATCTTTCGGATGATGAATATGTTGGCCCCGATGGGGAGGTTTTCTTCGTCGATAAACGTTTTGAGAACTTGCCACCACCAAAACCAAAACGGTTTCAAAATGTGAGAATTTTTAGTGTAACTAACATCGTCTTAGAAACACCGAATATTTTCGACATAATCAACAAGGGTTTTCATAAGGAGAGTTTAAAAGATAAAAAAGGAAAAGATCTTAAATGTGATTTAATAGATTTTTCTACAAATCTAACTCCGTCATCACCGCGTGTTTCGAGTACTACAAACTCGTCTACTCCTTTTGACGATGTTTTGTGTGGTTCTAGTATGGGGGAAGCCCCTTATGTTCCCTCATCCTTGTCCACCGAGGACGAGATATTCGATCCCGGAATTTCATGTAAAGGGAAATCTCGGTCTTCCACCGATGCAATAAATGGAAACTATATCTATTTGCTTGGTGCGAGTCTACCTCGAGTAGCTCAAACGTTTGTCTTACCAATTGTCTCACCCTTCTACTTCTCATCTATTTTCTTCAAACTCTTTGAGTTTATGGCACATGTTGGAGTGGTGTTGAATTGTTTTTCCAATGGAAACGAGAACGCCATCTTCGACCCCGGTATTTTGCATCATCTAAGGACTTAGTCCTTTTTACCGGTTGCTTTTTGGGCCTTGTTTATCATGTAAGTCCCTTTGACCACACCATGATTTCCCTAAATGTTCACATTTTAAGGGGATCGAGTCGAGCTCATGACTCGGTAATCAAAAACGAGGTGCCTCGTGGGGGAGATCCCATGCTTATCCTTATGCTTTATGTTCACTAATAAGGGGACTTGTACCCTTCCAACTCGTTGTCTCGTGGTTGTTTGTGATTGTGTTATCTAGATCATCATCATCATCTACGATTGAAGACTCTCGTGTTCGTTTACGTGAGCCTCCATCGTTCGTTTGAAGAAGTTTTTCACGATTCCATGACATATCCTTTATTGTTCTAACAATTATCTTTTAGCATAATTAATAAACGGCTTTAGATATATTGTTGATCACCCTTTCCATGCTAGATCCTAAGCATTCGATTCTTCGTCTCTATTATGGGGGTGCTCCACCTTTAGACTCGAAACATTAAGGACAATGTTTACTTTTAGTATGGGGGGTGAATAGGTACTTGCTTTGCTACGCCCTCACGTGTTCCAACTTTCAATGTTTTGTTTTGATAATAAGGCTAAAAATGGCCAAATTTTAAAATTTTTCTTAGTTTTCATAAGTGTTTTTAAGACACGAATGTATATTTTCCGATGGGTAGAATAAGAGTTAATTTTTGACTTGATGGGCATTTGGAGCCATTTACATTCCTTAACCCGCTCAATTCAAGTTTTGCTAGACTTTTATATAGGGAGCTTTAAAACGCGAAAGTCTTAATTCATTCGGGTTAAGAACAAGAACTTTTCGCAAGTTCCTATAATTGATTCTAGAAAGTCACTTATCAAGGGAACTTTAAAACGCATTCTCTAAACTTGAAAAAGTCCAAGAAAGTGCAAGATCCTATAGGTGGCTTGAAAACCCAAAACTTTGATTTGATATAGTCTTAATGAAAGCTAATCCAAATTTGGCTTAATTTTGACTTGCACGGCTAAGTATTCACGAGTCTCTTTAACTAGAGGTCTTTATATAGTGAAGAACGAGAAATGATAGAGTTAGACAAGTGATCATGCTAAACGTAGAACATGAAAGTGTTCTTTCAAAAACTCATATGTTTTTAATTGTGGCTTTTTCTTCCCATAAGATCAATGCATTAGGAATAAATCATAATTGCAATAAGTAAGGTCGTACGATTTGAAAGGTTACTTAGCCTCTAGCGCAAGATCGTTTAAAAGTTGCTCGGGGTTGAATAGAGTTCATAGCCAAGGCATAACTTATTGAAGCGGGACGCGAAGATTGGCGATCATCCAAAAAGGCCCTAACAAGGCATGAGGAGCTCTATTTTTGCTAAAGATCCAAAGATGATGTGAAGTATCATTATTCCAAAATCAATATGAAGGATCGAGACACACGACGAGAAGCAATTACTCCCCTAAAGAATGGAGAAAGTCTATCCAAAAAGACCCTAACAAGGTATGAGGATAAATATATCCAAGTCCGAAAAGGAGGCGGATCGTTGTATATCAAAATCCGAAGTAAAGATTGAAGAAAAATGATGAAGTCGTGGTCCTATATGAAGAATCTCTCAAAAACGTCAAGTGAAGAAATTCCAAATATATGAAGAGAAGACCATAATTTCGAGAACGTCTTCCCAAGATTTGAAGTATGAAGTACATGCCAAATATCGGTCCGAGAAAGGTCTCAAATCGTGAAACGAGTTATGCCAAGATATGAACTTAAGGAGATACACGAGAAGCCGTTTTAAAAGATTTTGTCCTTCGGCTAACTATTGATCAAATCGTGCTACTTTGCTTTCGGACTAATAATTACTCAAATAAGTCAATATGAATCACTTGTGATCCATGACAAATAGATAAAAAATGCTAGTAACCCATTTCCTTTTATAATAACTAGGATTGCGGGGAGAAAAAGTATTACACAATTTGAACGTATGAGTAGTGTTAGCATTGTGACTTGTACCAACAATGATCTTGTTTTTGCACTTGGCATGGAATGTATGACAATCAAGGATGACGAAGTTTACTCTAAGGGACATTAACTTGTTTCTATTCTTTGACCCTAAAAGTCACCTTTTGGTGATGAAAATCATACATTATGTCTTTACACATCATCGTAGTATGTTGCAAATCTTTTACTCTTCAATAAAGGTTAATAAAATTGAACTTTGGTGATGCTTAGATACTTTATTCTAGCATTGCGTGAGGGCACGGCAATGGCTTAGTATGGGGGAGTGATGAGATGGCATTTATACATGATCTCATCGTTCTTTTCGGGCTTTAAATGCATTAAAATGTCATAAAATACCATATATATGCTTGTGTTTGTTTACTTGTGTGTTTTAGGTATGGATATCGTGAAAAAGACAAAAGATCACAAGATACAAGGAAAAACGAACACGAGAAACGAAGCCGTACAAAGAACCGGGCCCTAATCATGGAATTTTCAAATACCCTTGAAGACTTGAAGACAAAACAAGATTGATCCTCATTCTATGAAGAAATGACACTTAAAACCCTTGTATATTAATAATTACAAGTTTGGTCCCTTAAGTTTGTCAAAATTGCAAAAAGGTCCTTCAACTTTGAAGAAATGGCAAGAATGGTCCCTCAACAATTTCAAAATGCCAATTATAGTCCCTCATGAAGTTTAAGAGACATTGAAGACCTTTGAAGATCAAGATTGTCCAAGTTCAGTCCTTGAATTATCCAAAAATGTCAAAAATAACCCTTTGATAACCTTTTTCCCAAGTTGGTGCCAAAAGTGTAAAGTCTTGAAAGTTATTAACAAGGCAGAAATCGTTTTAGGGCATAAAGACCTTAAATGCCAAAAATTCCAAAAGATGGGGACCAAATGTGCCAAGTGAAACATTCAAATCTGAAAAGGGCGCCTAACACCCACTATTCCCCCAATATCGGATCTAAATACTCACTGTACATCTTTTTTACAGCCCAGGTTTCACCTTCACTTTTCCTTGGGTAAATTTCAGTTAAAAGTGCACACGTGTAATTCACACCAATACAAACCCATCCCACTCCTAAAATCCCCAATCCCATGCGTGTGGACCCTACTCCCAATTCCCCAATCCACCAATCAGAGAACACCTTAGTCCCCAAGGCACATGACGTGTCCAAAATGAACGTCCATGATGTATAGCTTACTCACAACGCACAAATGAACAGCCAGGATCAAATTTGGACAACTCATTCACTCAAAACCGTCAAGGGCAACTTTGGGAATTTCTATGCATTAGGGTTTTGTTATTTACATTCTAGATAGTTCTTAGAGCTCTATAAAAGGAGACACCAGCCTGTGGTGATCCCTTGTTCCAGTTTTCCTTTTATAATTTTGTAATCCCTTTTAAATTGAAATAAAAGTTGTGTTTTTGTTTTAAACAATATAATTCCTTTTTGTTTGTTTAAAGTTGGTGTTAATTTGAAAAGGAAAACTGAGTTCCATTTGATATTTGGTTAAGTGATTTGATTTTCAAAATTCATTTAAGGTTTTTTGGAATTTAAGAAATTTTGGTGAGAATTTGATTCTCAGGAATTTGTGTTAAGAAGTTAGATTTTGTTAGTGATTGAGGTTTTTAAAAACGTATTTAGAAAGTTCAAAAGGTTTTGGAAAGATTTTAAGAAGAAAGAGTAGAAACAGATTATTTGAATATCTTGTATTTGTTTTTTTTCTTGTTTGTTTGATTTGTGATAAACAGGTGTACAAGACTTGTTGATTTTGTGTCAGCACCAGCCCCAGCTGGTAGGGAGGTGGTGTAGCAACCACTAGGACCCTTGGATGTAAGGGTCCTAAGGTAAAATCTCTTTACCTTGTTAAAAATCAGAAAAGTGGTGGTTGCATGATCTTAATTGATTTTGTGCTTGAGTGTGTTAAATCTGCATGATTTGTGTTATATTCTGTTCTTATGCCTGTTAGAAGATAATAGGGTCACTTTGAACAAGTTTTGAAAGGTTTTGAGTTGAAAATCTTGGATTTAGATAATTAAAAGGGTGTTTGGATATCTGAATTAGCAGGGCAAGTTGTTTGATTATTGATTTAAAACGTGTTAGGAAGTTTCATACAGGTTAGGATTAGTTGCTAGTTAGTATTAGGATAGTTTGGAAGAAGATTTGAGCTATTTGGTGTGTTAAAAAAGAGAAAGAGTTGCTCAAATTTGCTTATCTTCTATTTTGCTTAATTTTAACATATTTTGATGTTTAGATCTTGTATCCAGTTAAGTGTTAGGGTGTATGAGTTTTTGCTATTGCTTGATTACTAGTTGATTGATTGTGTATGCTAAACTTGAGGCCTTGAATTTCACTAATGTGCTTATAATCTGCTTAAACAATCATCAGACCTAGATAATTGTCACAGAAACATTGCATTGGTCTTGTGTGCTTTGGTGTTTGATTTTTGTGTGCTAAGTGATTTGTGATTGCTTATTGTGACTTCTTGTGCTCCAAAGAGCACAAGAGTGCCCCATTGCTCCAAAAATAACATCCAAATAAGCCACAGCCTAAGACCTCTTGGCTGAATTCATCAAAGCAAAACACAAGAACTAAGCTTGTGTTCATCAGTTTCCAGTCTGTCACGTTTTTCTCCTTATTCTGGCTTAATCTTAAGTTAAAAGGTCAATTGGATAGTGTTAACAAGCTGTTAAAGGTCACCAGTTGGATTGAAAAAGAAAAAATAATAAAAAAAAAAATAAATAGCAAAAAAATCCACTAGCCTGGCTTCGAACCCCTGACCTCTCGTTGGAGGGTTCAAGGCTCTTACCAGTGTGCTAGCATTTATCTTGTGTATAAACGTGAAAGGTTTTTTACTTAAGGTCATTTGATTTCTAGCTTATTATTTAAAGCCGTAGCTTCTTTTCTTTTTTCCAGCTTATTTAATAAGCTAACTTTGTTCAGCTTATTTTTCCTAGGGCTTATATAGTATTTAAGATTTTTAGAAACTAGTTTCATATTTTTCCATTTAATAGATTATTTATTAGAATTTAATTATTAGACGTAATTTAGAAAATCATTAAAAAATACCAAAAAGATTTTAAATTTTTAGGAAAAATAGTTTTTAGCTTTTAAAATATATTTTTGAGGTTTACATCTAATTTTGGTTTCAAAAACTTTATATTTTAATTTTATATTATTTTAAGGTTTTTTATAAACTTTAAAGATTTTTATAAAATTATTAAAAAAGGTTTAGGAGCTATAATTTGTGTTTTTCTCTTAGTTATATTATTTAGGATTTTTATAATTTTTTTATTTCAAATTTTAGAAACTTTTATTTTTTAGTATTATTTTAATAATATTTTATTATTAATTTTTCAAAATTTCATTTTTCTTTCTTTTTCATTTTTCTTAGATTCTTTATCATTAATTAGGACCTTTTCCATTTTTAGAATAATTTTTAAGCTTTTAGATTTATTTTTATAATTATTTTAAGTTTAATTAGGTTTTAATTATTTTAAATCATTTTTAGGGTTTTAAAAATAGTTTTATTAGGTTTTAATTTTTAGAAAATTACTTTTTAGTCTTATAATAATATAAGTTAAGTGATTATTCAATAAAATCATATTTTAGACATTTGAATTAGTTAAATTTAATTTTAGGGCTTTAATTAGCATTTAAAATTAATTATTTAATTAATAAAAGGTTTTAAAATATCTTTGTTGGATTTTTGTCTTTATTTATATAATTTTAGACTTCTTTTTAGCCTTTTTAATTATTGATTTTGTTTTTGGTTTTAGTTTAATTTTTAATTTGGTTGATTTTTCTACGGCTTTACGTTTACGTTTTCTTCGTCATAGTGTAATTTTAACGTAACCGTCTTTCATCTTCTCATCCCCATTCTTCTCAATATTAATCTCAAATACATACAAGTTAATTCACAACACCATACCTCCTTGGGAAACGAACTCTTTCTCTCTTTTAAGTGATTGGGTCATTAGTGTTGATTTTTCCTAAAATCACCACTCGATACTTACCGCTATTTACGCTCTTTTTCTAAAGAGTAGTAAAACACTACAATCAACTTGCGTATCACTCAGATGTTCTGGCAATATTACAAGAATACTGCGTAGGACTCATAAAGATCTCTTACTTTTCACAGTGTGTGAGAAAGCAAGGAATAAATGGAAAGTGTCCTAATGAGACTTTTGATGATCTTGTGGCTCTAGACTCGATAGTGCGTTTTGATTTAGTGAGCGATGGCTGGAGAGGAGTGCCACCTATTCAATATCAGTCTATTCGGAGTGAATAAACCAATAGATAACGTATTGATCTCCGTGTGATTAAAACAAATATCTTTTGAGAGATATTTGAGTTAGCTGGGAAGGGTTGTGCATTGCATCACTGGGTCCATGATGTCTTTGTTCAATATCGAGAATCATTAACAAATGATCTCAATAGCATATGTATTGACCCGGTTTCTACCTAAAGTTGTAAGGAGGGCTTCTTTCTTTACACCCTTTATCTTTACAATTCTTTTTCATTCTTCAACCCCTTCAATGCTTACCAATACGTCATAACTAGCACCTTGTTGTGATTGTTCCAGTGCTAGCTTAAGTACTTTGTCGTCATTTAGCTAAGTTCACAATCTTTCTCCATCTTTCCTAGGACTTCTAATTCTATCTAGGGAATTGTCCTTGGGAAGATTCCATCGGCTCTGATGAATCATTGGACTAATACCTATTCCTACCACCCTTTTGTCACCACATCCGTCGTGAATTAAGCGTGTTTTGGGAAAGTATAGTCACCATGAAAAATCCTTGAAAATCACTTAAGGTACTTGTGATATTGAAATCAAGAGTTTTGTACCTTAAGTGTTTTGTTCATCAAAAAACGCTCCCCCTTAACACGTGCTTTACACATATTAAGTTGGATTATCGTTAAGTCTTTTTCATCTTTTAGCCAAGTATCGTTTAAGTCTCCTTAATCCCATTTTCTCCCCTTATCCAAAATGTTAACCGTTAATATTTGGGATATTGAATGGATTAACCGGTCTTTGGGTAAAAAATGAAATCAATGTTTGGCCATAGAACATATTAATGCTCCCCCTTAAATTCATAAGGGTTATTTGTAGTGCTTTAGTATGACATATTTTGAAAGATTTAGAATCTCGTGAGAAATTCTTGAAAAATTATCATACCTTAACACTACATCAAGCCATAAAAGCACAATATTCACAAAATTTACATATTCACAAATAAAACCAATATAGAGTGGACCTGAGATGTACGACCCATTAGACGGATCGTTGCAGTAACTTGTAGTGCACTCCATATGGTCTGCCACCAACAAATTTTTCTAAGCTCCTCATCAACCTACATTCCCGGAGCTTTTCATCAATCTTCTTGATCACATATGTCGCCATCTTCTGATAAGCCGGATGCCAATACTCAATCATTTCTGGTAATGTCCCACCAGAATTGAGATGCTCCAATTTTCCTCTGACGTATATGAGAGTCCCATCACTGTACTTATGAAGCTCACCTACCCTCATAAACTTCATGATCCCACGACTGTTCATGTAGAAAATCACGTACATCAGAACGGTCGTGCCGGTATAGGGACATCTTTCGACATGTTGAGGTAGAACTTGATTCATTGGACGGGTCATGTTAAGCTTCCTTTGGTAGCTTTCAACTCCCAATTGAAGATCTTCAACTCGTTTCTTGATAACAACGCTTCGTGTGAACATACGAAGGGTTGTATTCAAGGCAATGATTTCTTCACGAGTAAGATGGGTAAGCTGATCATGGGTCATCATAAGCAACATGTCTTCGATATCTTCAAGGCGAATGATAGAAAAATCTCCCTGTTGTATCTTGTATTCTCTGTCATCCTCCCTTTTTAGACGAATCTCCGTCACATGATGATAGCCATTCTTGGGTTCAATCTTCAGTCCTAAGATACTTTTGATTCGAAGATTGGATCTGACGATACTTCCTGAGTTGGCTAAGCAGCAACCTCTGTACGCCCTTCGGACTTGCTCGTCCCAATGTGATGCTTCTATAGCAACATACATATCATAATTACGGCTTACCTTTGGAACCCAGAGGCGGTTGACCTTTTATTCGATATACGGTATTGTCCCCCAATTAGCAGCTTTCAACAAGGTCAGGGAGGTCGCATACTTGGATGATCCCTTGGGGAGATACTCAAGATCATAGGTGACAAAGAAGTCAAGAGCAATTTGATTATCTTGAGAGGGATCTAGTAGAGGTGGAGCTCTTTCTGACTCATGAAGGCCTGGCCTTTGAACGGTATTGAGAGCTTTCAGGACCTCGTCAGTATAATACTCGTACTCCATGCGGCTTAACCTGGTTTTGTCGTGAAGTCTCTTGTCCTTTAGCGCTCTCTTCACCAAAGACGGAGTGACCGAAGATTTTAACTCATGAGCCCAAAATGCACACAAGTCTATCAGACTACGGATACGGAGATATAGAACATCTCTATCAGCGTCTGTGATTGGATCATATTTTGCAGCTGCCGTGATCCAAGCTTGTGGCGGTGCAGTTTCATCAATCTCCAATGTATCCGCCCAGTCCCGTGCGCTTGACTCCGGAACGGTAGATTCTGGTTCTTTTTGCAGAGGAGTAGAAACATGAACACTTGCTGGTTCGGATTCAAGCATTTCGGCGGTATCATGAACAGGCGAGTGTTGTGCAGATTCATGTTCAATTACTGGTTCTGCAATCACAGGAGCAACAAAAGAACTAACAGGATTAGTGGTAACATGTATAGAAACAGAAACAGATGTACCGGGAATTGATGATACAGTAGTAGCATTCACATCATGGCGCCACTTGGTTCGTCCTGACTCCATAGAGGTGGACTTTTCCTTTCGGAAAACATCTTTCTAAGACTTGGTACCAGACTTGGATGGTTTCTTTTTGCTGGTAACCTTGTCCCCCGTTTCATCGTCATCAGACTGATCAGGCTGGTCATTTTTACCGCTATCTCTGTTTTCGTTGTCATCATCATCCTCATCATCATCCCCGTTGCTACCCTTATCACTCTCCTCATTTTGATCACCACCATCACCATCATCATCATCATCACCATCACTACCTTTGTCTTCATCTTCTTCACCATCATCCTCTTCTTCACCATCACCCTCTTCTTCACCATCACTCTCCTCTTGCTCACTATCTTCCTTTTCCTCCTCATCGAAGATGTGGTAAGGTACCACACTTCCAAATGTTTTAAACAGCCGATCATCCTCCAAGATAGCTTCATTGAGTGCTTTGTAGAGTGTTCGCTGAATTTCAGACTTGTCAAAAGATCCAACTTCCTTCATGCGAGCTTTGAGGATCTTCTTTAGTTCAAAATGTGTTAAGTCATATGCAATTTTGTAGGCTGACTCGGAAGGGTTGGATGACTTAATCATCAAGTTATCAGCCGCAAGTTTCCTCATCTCTTCACGTAGCTTTGGCATAAGAGACTCAACATATTCATTCACTCTCTCTAAAATAGAAGCTTCAAGTGTTTCTTTCTTCTCCTTATATTTATCCTTTATGGCTCGAAGTCTTGTAAATCGTGCTTCATTCCTATCAGCTTCAGCCTGTTTGACCTTAGCAAGTTCTTCTGCATGAGATTTACGTGTCAACTCCATCTCTGCAGTGAACTTAGCTATCATCTCTTCTTGGGATTTCTTGGATGCCTCTTCACTTTGCACTCGTTGAAATAGCTCTTCTCAAAGTTGAGCCATCTCTTTTCTTTGACTGTCCATGTGTTTATCCAACATTTCTGCCATTACGAATGCAGCCATTGAAGATGGTACAGAGCTACTCTAGGATGGTTGAAAAGGCACGGTTGTGATTACAGTACTCATGACAGAAGTAGGTGGAGGTGGAGGGAATGGTAGTGGTGTTGGCACCGGTCGTGTTGGTAAAGGCTGGATTGGTGGAGGTTGAGTTACAAGAGGCTGTGTAGTCACAATGATTGTTGTAGCACCGGACTCCTTCTCAACACTTGTTGTATCAGCAATGGATGTCTCCTTCAATGTTGAGTAACGTTCGGGTGATCCAAACTCTCTAATGTCATGTGGCTCCTCGTATTCTTCTTCAACATCTATCTGTGCACCCGAACCACTACCGCCTGTGTCTCTCCTACTCTTTTCAATAGCCTTTTTCATTAACCTTTTCTCAGTCTTGCGAGTTAGCTCGGGAGTAGGATCGTCATCAACATCTTCTTCATCGTGAAGAACAAGCTCATTATCCGTGCTCTTACCCTTCTTAGCCTCATTATTTGTCTTCTTGGTTTTGGGTTCAGATAATGTTGTTTGCTTGCGTTTACCTTTACTCTTAACCGTGGTCGACGAGTCTTCTCCTGCTTGAATGCTTGCTTGTTGATTCTTGATTTCTATTAGCATGTTCTTGTAATCAGCAGAAGCGATAATCTTATCTGTCAGGAGATGACTGGGAATAGGACCAGGGATAACAACATTGGAGTGACTTTCTTGCCTTAAGTCCACCAGATCATCAGCATCCTTTGTGTGGTGACGGCTACCTGCACGCTTATCAATAGACGCATCGTTTTCCATAAAATAATGTATGATTAGCTTTATGAACCTAGGGTACTGGTAACCTTTATCCTTAGTCTTCGTGTTTGTGAAGAGTTGAAAAATAAACTCTTCCCACAACAATGATGCATAATCAATATTAATACCTTTGAACATACCATAGAACATATTGATGATTGGCGAACGCACAGCATCATACCCAGTCGTTTTAGGAGTGAGACATCGGCTGAGAATACCAAACATCACTCTCAAAGGTTGACCCACTTTGGTTGTGGTAAAGTCGGAAACTATTCATAAGTCCGCACATCCAATAGCAGAGAACATCGTCATGAGCTCGTTCTTGGTCGGGTTCGCTAAGAATGTTGTACCTTTGGGTGACTCCCGAAAACCAAAGATCTTGCGGAAGTCTGACACGGTGAGAGTCTGTTGCTTGTTGTCCAGGAAGAATGTAATCTTGTTTGACGTCTTCTCTTTGGTTGCCCAGAATTCGTACATGTAGTCGAAGGGCACCGAAGCACTACTCCTTAGCGCATTCTTGAAGTGAGAATTGTCAAGAATGGCTGAAGCTACCTTGAATCCATTGTGATTGGAGTTAGAGACCTCCTTCAACCGGTAGTTGTTTAGAATGAACTTGAGGGTTTTGGCTTCTTCAATGGCTGCTGCTCTAGTGTCTTGTATTTGTTGCACGGTTGGGTTAGTCATTGTTTCTGCTTAAGATAAAACATAAAAGTTGATACATACAGATATGAATACCATTATGAGTTTATACCTAAGCATTAAACATATGACATAAAACAATAACCATAACACTCAAACATTTAATCAAGTTATTAAGCAAAAACACCTTCATTCGGAATAAACATCTCATCTGGAATACACACTTCATCCGGAATAAACACTTCATCCGGAATAAACACTTCAGCCGGAATAAACACTTCATCCGAAATAAACAGTTCATCCGGAATAAACACTTCATCCAGCATAAACACTTCATCCGGAATAAACACTACATTCGGAATAAACACTTCATCCGGAATAAACACTTCATCCGGAATAAACACTTCATCCGGAATAAACATTTCATCCGGAATAAACACTTCATCCGGAATAATTGTTTCATCCGGAATAATTGTTTCATCCGGAATAATTGTTTCATCCGGAATAATTGTTTCATCCGGAATAATTGTTTCATCCGGAATAATTGTTTCATCCGGAATAATTGTTTCATCCGGAATAATTGTTTCATCCGGAATAATTGTTTCATCTGGAATAATTGTTTCATCTGGAATAAATTGTCTATCCGGAATAAATGTTTCATCCGGAATAATTGTTTCATCCGGAATAAATTCTCTATCCGGAATAAATTGTTTATCCAGAATAACATGATCCATCCGGAATAACATGATCCATCCGGAATAACATGATCCATCCGGAATAACGTGATCCATCCGGAATAACATGATCAATCCGGAATAATCTTAAACTTTGGTTCATGCGGAATGTTTTTGCAAAACACTTGCTCATTCGGAATATCCTAAATTCGTTCTAAAATGGATTAATCTAAGCTCATTTGTGTGTTTAAGGCATTCTAAAGGCAACAAACATTTTTCTAATTCTATTCCGAGTAAAACCCACCTTAAACCCTAATCAATTAACGCCTAACTAAAACATAAACCCTAATTTGATTAATTTTAATTAAAATGAATTAATTACTTAAATTTAAGGATGGATTAGATGAATTAGAGATTAAAATGATGATTGTACCTTTGTTTTTGCGACTGATATGGATTAATTAAGCAAGTAAACGATTGTGATATTTGTGCGTGTTTTTGTGTGTTAATGGCGGAAAGAAGAAAACAGAAAGAAGAAAAGAGAAAGAAGAAGAGAGAAGACGGGGGGGGGGGGGGGGGGGGTTGACTTGGTCAAAATTTTCACAAGTTTCAAAGTTGTCACATTTAGCCCTTTCAGTTTTAATCCCCTTAACTATTCGTTTTTCTTTACTTTTCCTTTTCTTTTCTAGTTAATAACAACTTTAGGTTAATATTCGTTAAAGTAATTAACAATCGTTAGGCCTATCTCATTGAATTAACTATTCTAGCCCTCACACCACTTAAACAAAATATCCGAGGCCTAAAACTCACGACAAATCACGAACGAATACAAGACGAATACCAAAGCAATTCCAGTCATTAACCAATTAGCCAATTAATTTTCCTCGAAAACTTTTGAAGACTGTTTTGATGATGAAGACGATTTAACATTTTCTCCCCCTTAAACGATGACCCGTTTTCTATTTAAAGAGCTGTAGTCATTGTTTAACGAGGCACATGTTGATGAAAACATTTCCCAATTAATGTCTTGAAAAGATTGATTCGTGGTGGCAATAAGATTTCTCTTATTTTAACAAATTAATGCACTGATACGTACACTAACTCGTGTTAGACCAAGTTATAAAGTAAACTTGATCCCTTTGCATGATTTGGCTTGTAAATCATGCCCGAGAAAATTAATTACCGTTGTGTGCCAACGTTTTCCAAGGAAATACATGACTTTAATGCGAAAAACGGGTTGCAGTCAGAAATAACTACAAGCCATAATGGGCATGTTTAAAATTGTACAACTTTTATACGGACTCTATTTATGGCGCCGTGTCAATATTAATTGACATTTCTAAAGCCGTAAATATTACCGTACTAAAAGACATGCCCGATTAAAAAGATGAAAATATTTTTGGGTTTTCTTGGTTTTAAATTTTTTATGGTTTTTCTTGGTTTTATATTTTTTATGGTTTTTGTAGGTTTTATATTTTGTATTTTTCTTTTTGTGGTTTATATATATACGATAATATACATGATCACGATCAAAGGATACGCATGAATAGTTTACCACCACTATTCTGCTGATTCTTCTGCCAACTCTTTGAGAGTCGCTGGAGAGAAGGATTTCATGCCAAGCTTGTCGATCAAAAACTCGATTCGTCCTCGATCTAAGGCTTTTGTGAACATATCTGCCAGCTGATACTCAGTGGTGACAAAATACAGCTCCATCACTCCGTTTTCCACTTGCTCTTAAATGAAATGGTAGCGAATGTCGATGTGCTTTGCCCGGGAGTGTTGAACGTAGTTACAGCAAAGGGCAATGGCGCTCTTGTTGTCACAATACATCGGGATTTTGTTAAATCCAAGACCGTAGTCAGTTAGTTGTGATCTCATCCAAAGGACTTGAGCACAACAACCGGACATGGCAATGTATCAGCCTCCTTGCTAGAAATTGCAGCGCTTTTCTGCCTTTTTGAAGACCAACTAATCAATCTGTCTCCAAGGAGTTGCACAGACCCAGAAGTGCTACGCCTTGTGTCTTGACACCAAGCATTATCGGCATCTGCATATGATATTAAAGCAATAGAGGAATCTTTCGGATACCATAGACCACGATGAAGTGTTCCTTTGAGATACCGAAAGATCCTTTTAACAGCATGTAGGTGCTTTTCGGTAGGCCGAGACTGATACCGGGCACACATCCATACAACAAATTGCAGATCAGGCCTGCTAGCAGTCATATAGAGAAGGGTGCTGATCATCCCACGGTAGAGTTTCAGATCGACAATAATCCCATTCCTATCTTCATCTAACTTGGATTTCTCCACCATTGGAGTATCCACGGGGTCACAATTTTCAAAGTTATATTTCTTTAATGATTCTAGAGCATATTTGGATTGATTAATAAAGATGCCTCTGGGATTCTGAGAAATTTGTAATCCTAAGAAAAATGAAAATTTTCCCATCGTTGACATCTGAAAGCGTGTGGACATTATTTTCTCAAAGCGGTTTGACAATTCTATGGTAGAGGCAGCAAATATTATATCATCAACATAAATTTGTACCAGTATCATGTCGTTGTCTAACAAATATGCTCTAGAATCAATCTTTCTAATAAAGCTCATGACACCGACCCCTTAACCAAATAGTCACCCACGCCAAATGCCAGTATGACTAGAATAAAACCATTGCCCCTCTAGGGTATCAGTTGCTAGAATACCACATTCTTATTCTCGTAAATTATCCTTCCCAAAGGTTACTCAACGTAATGCCCTGGTCTCAGATAGGGTGCTCAACCCAATAGTACTATCATTAGAATAAGCGGCTATTCTCGACTCAAAACATCAAGTCAGAAGATAGTTAACGGCTCATGAATTTAGGGTCTTTAACAACAAGGTACTCAATACAATGTAAACAACTTAGGCAACATTCGGGTCCAACAATTACTCATGACTTGTGTTCATTTATTTTCAAATAGCATGTATCCCCCTCGTGGGTAATAAAACATTTAGTAGCTAGCATGAAAAGCGAGGCTACAGACTCACCTTAGTATAAGAGATCTAGCGAGATGATCGTCGATGATAGAGGATGCCTTTCAAACACGAGAATCGCTACCTATCAAATAAGGCGCGTTTATTAATAATGATTCGAGAAATAAATCATACATAACAACATCAAACTCAAACTCATAAAATCACGATAAACTCGAGAGAAAACGATACAAATAACTCTATTACACTCTTCTATACATTTACTTTACCATTTTACACTTTTAACAAAGTCCGCCGACACATACTATATGTACTAGCTTATTTACCCCTTTTAAACTTGTCAAATGTTTATAAAACGACTCGAGAAACTAACTTACTATATATAGAAAGTCCTCCAACAAGTTTATCAAATGAAATTACTTTCAAAGTTCTTTACCCGACTCATCTTCAAACTACAAAATCCAGACAGATTTACGTTAATATTTCATACAACCGTTTTAACTTCTTTAAACGACTCCATTTACAAAACCGATACTTGGGATTTAAAATAAACTCACCGTCTAGGGTTTACACTTCATTATCAGTATGTGACTCATTTCAAAACTTCAATTTATAGTCTCCGAGATTCGATCCAAATATCGACAACAACTATATGTAGTGCTGATACTCGTCTCCCGGTACACGAATAATCAAAACATCATAACTTCGCACTCGTTTTGGAGCTAGAAGCTATGAATTATATAAAATCGAAGCTAATTGAATGCTCTACAACCCTAGGCGATAAGTTAAGCCATTATCACAACATAAAATTCCCAAAATTACAGTTTACCTACTGTTGTAAAATGTATTTCAAAAACTTGTATAAAATCACATTTTTAACCAAAACCAACCATAGATATTATTATCCCATAACCCTAAGACTAACGTATATCAACCATAACATTCGAATTATCATAAAAAT
Organism: Glebionis coronaria; assembly: GCA_025667525.1. Classification (NCBI taxonomy): domain Eukaryota; kingdom Viridiplantae; phylum Streptophyta; class Magnoliopsida; order Asterales; family Asteraceae; genus Glebionis; species Glebionis coronaria. The sequence continues at coordinate 249,087 of JANFOE010000253.1, read as the reverse complement.
CAAAATCTTCAAATCAAAATCAGGTTTTTAACAAAACTTTAGCAAGAACATCTCTTGATCATGCCAAAAACAACATGCATGAGCATAATTATTATACCAAAATGATTACTCATAATTATAAGAATGGGTCTTATGTTGTTTTTACTTAGATCATCCTCAAAATTGAGTTAAAATTGATTAAAGGGTGTGTTTTGGTGGGAGAAGAGGTCATAACTAAGAAAAGCAAACAAGAGAGAGAGAAAAAGTTTTGTGTTGGTGGAGGATTTGTGTTTGTGTGTGTAAATTTTTAGCTTATATATGGTGGTTGAGGGACCAATGTTGTAATTTTGCAATAGTTGTGGCTAAAAATGAAAATAGTTAGCTAAAAAGCTGGAAATAACTATTAGTCAATTTTGAAAATATTTACGGGGCTCGGGTGTCATAAAGATACTTTAAAAATTTTAAATGTACCTTAAATATAATAATATCGACTCCCGACTCGACTTAACACGTCATTTAAAAAGAATACATCAAAAATGACAAACATTAACCAACCGACAATAAAACGTAAAATATTTGGCATCCATCGACATCACGCTTGCTAATATTCCTTATACTTATTAAATATAAAATATAAGCCTTCCAACATCGGTTTAAACTTCAACCTCCAAAAATAAATATCATTCAAACTCATCCAAAAATTTCAAAAATAGTCGTAAAATAAGATTAAGCAATGACCTCGGTTTCGGTTATCACAGTTGAGAAGGAGAAGGACTCGCTTCTTGAACAATCTTATGGTTAGGTTCATTAGGCAATGGAGAACTAGTACTAGGAGTGGTAGTGGGAGGAATCACCGAAGGGGGTGTAGGATTACTCGTTATGACCTCCGGGCCTTGTCTCTCCTTTATGGGCAAAGAGATAGAACGTCCCACTAAAGTGGCTCCACTTCGAGTAGTGATAGCACTCAAATTAGTACGAGGATTAGTCTTGGTATTAGAAAGTAAGGCTCCTTGGGGTCTAAGGGCTTGCAACATTTGCACGAACTTCCTATCGGTGAACTCTTTCATTTGTTACATAGTTCTCTCATGTTCGGTTAATTTTTGTACAACCAAGTCCATTTGAGGATTATGCATGTTCATTGATTATACCCTTGATTGTTAAACCCTTGTTTAGGAAATCCTTGGTTTGGATTATAATTTTGAAAACCTTGATTAAAACCTTGATTTTGATTATTAAACCCTTGGTTTTACCCATGAAAATTCCCTTGATTTTGATTAAAACCCCTTGTATTTGAATTCCCTTGAAAATTACCCCGTTGAGGACCTTGGTTCCTACTTTGGGCGGGTGGGGGTGGTCTTTGTGGAGCTACAAAACCCGGGGGAGCCAAATAGTTAGTACTCTTATAAGACAAATGGTTAACATCAACGTTTGGTTTAAAGTGAACCCTCTCATTTTCATTGGTGGTATAAGCATAAACTTGTTGTTGTTGATTGTAAACCTTGTCACAATTATATTCCGAATGTGGTCCATCACAAGTCTCACACGTTTCACAAGTCTCTTTTTAGGCATTTACTTGCACATTGTTCTTAACATGTAAAGCAAGGTCGGTCATAATTGAAGTAAGCATGTCAATTTTCTTGTCGGTCTCACTAGTACTAGCACTAGCCATAGTAGCCCTTACACTCTTGGTTTGAACTTTGGCCTTGTTTTTAATGATTTCCCAAGCCTCGTTCATGGATTTCACAAGAATATTACCCCCCCCCCCCCCCCCCCCCCGCGCGGCACTATTAAGTGAGTCTTGGTCATTAAGAGTTAAAGCATTGTAAAACGTATTGATTTGATGCACTTATGTAAAACCATGTTTTGGACATTTTCGTAAAATCTCCTTAAAACGGTCTCAAGACTCACTAAACGTTTCCCCATATTTTTGTTCAAAGGTAATGATGTCATTCCTTAAAGAGGTGGTCCGTGATGGTGGGAAAAAGTAGTTAATGAACTTGGTCTCTAAATCCGCCCATGTGGTGATACTTTGGGGTGGTTCCTTATCAAGCCAAATCCGGGCTTGTCCCTCGAGGGAAAAAGGAAAGAGGAGTAAACGAATGGCCTCATGTGGCAACCCATTGTATTTGATGGTGTTTGCCAATTGTATGAAACGTGTTATATAAGCGTGTGGGTCATCATGAGTACGGCCTAAAAATGGTGTAGCGGAAACCATTTGAATAAAACCCGTTTTTACTTCAAAATTATTCGCTCCAATATCTGGCACCACAATCACGTCATCATTTCCTTCAACATGAGATTGTAAAATCTCAATCATTGGTCGATTATCCGTTGCCATCGTGTTGTTCAAATCTCGATTCTCGGGATCGGATTGATTGACGGTCTTTTTGTTCTTCTTCTTCGTTTTGGAAGAATTATAAATATTTGGTACACCACTCGGTATGTGTGCACACGCGCGAGTGCGCATACAACTAAACACGAGGAATGAGGTAGGAGACCTCGGTCGACTTTGAGAGGAAAGGGATTATCCCTCTCGAGGTTCAATATCAAAAAGCTACAAAAAATATATACGTAATACTACTTGGGCGGCAAAACCCTAGATTGGCCTTCCTTCTCAAAATACTTACAAGTAAACAGGGGGAATGAGGTGGCGCGAAGCACTTAAGTACCTAGATTCCCTTAGATGGCCTTTTATAGCGCGTCGCCTATCTATTCACCTTAAAGTTCGTATATTTCGAATTATTGCTTAACGAAAGTATTTATCTATTTTTGCCTTTATTTTTGTTGGAACGATACACGTAGATGGAACCGGAACGCCTCCAAATACGGTATAATGCCTTGGCAATACTTTTGGAATATTGTGTATTAAAGTTCGTATACATAATATCTTATAGTAAAAGAAAAATATTTTTGTATTTCTTAGAAAAATATATATTCGAAAAAAACCGAAAGAAATCGAATAAGAAAAATAACAATAATACGTAATATTTTTGGTGTAATACATTAGAAAAAGTATTACTTTTGGATTTTTTTATTTTTTTGGTGCAAATCTTAGGAAAGAATTTGCTTTTGATGATTTTTTAACTTTTTTATATTTTTATCTTTTTGATTTTTTTATGTTTTTGATTTTTTTAGCAAGAAAAATAACGTTCAAAAGTGAACGGGTCCCAACATCCAAATATTCTCACAAAAATCATCAATCGTAACGAGCGAAGCGGCAGCGGAGCCAATTTAATGTAGGAATTTTTCAATTCTTTTTATCTCTATTTATCGTTCATTAAATCGTCTCGAATTGATCTCAAATAATTCACAAGATTTATTCGTTTTGGGTTAAGATATATTTTTTTGGTTTTTATGTTACTTGAATGCACGTAAAAAGATAAAAATAATACTATAGCTACGTAAATACTTAATAATCTAAAACAAAGTGCAATTACCGCAATTAAAGCACAAAGAACAAAATTAAAGGGCACAATTAAAATGGAAAATAGAATTACTAAAATGCCAAACGAAAATAAAAGTATGAATGTAAACTATTAAAATGCTAGAAATGTAAATGCAAATATATCCTAAAAATATAAATGCAAAATTTATTCTTAAATTGTAAAAAAACTATTATTATTTAAATTATATTTAAATCTAAATTTATTTAAAACAAATTCAATTAAAACTAATTTATTTAAAACTAATTCTAAAAACAATTTAAAATTCTAAAAGTAATAAAATATTTTTATTTGTTTTATTTATTTATCTTTTTAAACTATATAATTTTTTTTTAAAACTAATGATTAAAATTTATTAAATGAAAACTTTAATTTAATACTTATATAAAAGCTGACAGCTTAAACTAACAAAGCTATATTAAAAACTTAGTCTGTATTTAAACACAAACAGAATGCTAGGTCATATGGTTAACATATTAGGCATGTGACAAGGAGGTCACAGGTTCGAGTCCGGTAGTGGACGAATTTTTTGAGATTATTTATTTATTTATTTTTAAATTTATTTTTGTAATTGAAATTTTGTGACAACTGAAAAATCCAAATACCAAACTTGAACAGTAAGCTTATGCTCGATTATATGGTATAGCAGACTCGATTCATAAAACTAGAAGAAATAACAAATCTTAAACTCAAATATGTATATCATATTCAACATATCATAACATAACATCCAGACTATTAGTAATATTAAAACTACCTCAAACAGATTTAAACCAATTAACCTAAGCAAATTAAAAACTATGTAGTAGATTTTCAGGATAACATAAACCAAAAACAGATCTAATAACAAAAATCAGCATCAAATCATTTTAAACTAATACTAAAAAAATAAATGAGCTTGAATCTTTTATGAAGAATCCGGTGAAGCCGAAGGTGAGCGCTGAGCTCCCTTGGACTAAACCGACACCAAATAAACCACCATCACGAACCAAATTCACTATGAAACACCATTAACTCACGAATCTATTTCTCGAAACACCACCTCGAATCCACAATAGAGAATCGAACCAGCATCCAAAACACATCACCACTTTTTAAAAGCTAAACAGTGGTTTAACTTTTTATTCCTTTCTTACTTTAATAACTATCATTTAAACTATTGAAATGTTTTAAATGAAAGTTTGAGGATTATAATATGATTTCACTTAACAGGAATTAAAAAAAAAGTAAATTTAAACAGTAAAATTAAACGCAAAGGAGACTAAACCAAAATTGATTTTTATTATTTCATAAAAACTTACAATACTGTAAAAAGTTACAAATTCTTAAAATTAAACTAACATTATAACTTCTACTCATAAAGAAAAAGATGGTTTACTGAATAAAAAAGGGGGGTATTTATAGGCAAACCCTAGCCTTTTTGAAATGAGTTTGTTGAGCAGGGAAAACCATCTTGGCCCTTCAATCTTCACTTCTCTTTCTTCTCTTGATCTTGCGGTTGATAATTGCACACTAGCACACGGATCGCCAACGTGGCTTGATTGTGTGCTAGTTGTGCTTCTTTGAAGTTGACATGGCATCTCTAGATTGGAGGATTGAGGAGAATGATGTGTAACAACCAATCATAGGAGAGGAAGGTTGCCACGTTGATCTAATTGGTCCATCATCAAGCTCCGATATTCTTGGGAATTATTTCCAAGCTCGTGTACATCAATTTCTCTTAAATAGCAAAGCCCCAAATTGGTATTTGATCTAGGGTTTGGGGTAAAGGGTACAAGAGGTGACTGGTTATTACTTTTCTTGTTTCTATCGAATGTGAGAGAGAAAGTAAATGGTTGGTGTATGTAGTTTGACCGAATGAAGTGAAAAGTGTATTCACTTTATAAACATAATTCACCGTATCATATTACTTGTTATCCTAATAGGTTTTTGGGCTACCATATATAACCTCACGTCTCATTATCTTGGACCCTAGCATGCTTAATTAAATCCCAACGTCACAAGTATTTTGGCCACATGGGCTTGATTTGGAAACTACTTCATCTGTCTATTATTGTTATGAATTAGGGCCATTGTTGGGCATTCTTTTCCAAAAGTGAATAACATAAATCCACTATTGGGCTTTTGGGCCCAATAAGCAAATGTGGGTGCCACAAAGCCCAATTAACTTTGATAAAGTTAAATACTCTATAAATGAACTTGATTTTTGGCTTTCTTGATCTTTTCTTCAAACTCGTGTCGATTTTGCCGGTTTTTGTGATCTTTGGTACACTTTTGGTTCTTTGACTTTAACTTTGTCTCTTTCTTTGACTTTTCATCAACAATTGACCGTGAAGTCGCGTGTTTTCTTTCCTTTTGATCTTTTGTACCTACTTCACACAAAACCACGCGTAATTCCGACTTTTACGATATTAAACACATGATTAGGTCTTGTTTTTCATTGATTTTAGTGGTAAAAGGATAAGTGTTTACACACTTATTAAGCTATATCAAAACAAATGAGGCAAATTTGAAAGCTTTTCAAAATAATCTTCAAGGACAAATGAACACTTTGAAACTCGATTTTCAAAATATGATTAAGGGGCAAAATAACAAGATTGAGCTTAATCAAACTTGTTTAGAGCAAAACCAAAACCGTATTGAGGGAAATCAAGCTAAGTTTGAGAACAAAATACTTTCGATGTTTGAGGAAATAACGAACAAACCTTCCTGTTATTCGGGTGGCTTACCTAGCAACACCATTCCAAACCCGAAGGGTGAGATGAAAGCTATAACCACACGTAGTGTTAAGGCTTTAGACGGACCTTTCCTTCCACATGTTAGTACCTCTCCGGTGAGGGAAGTGGAGCAAGAACCCGAGGTGGTTAAAGAAAAGGAAATTCCTAATCCACCAAAGGTAGACCAATTGCCTATTCCGGAACCCGAGCTTCCGAAGACTAAAACAACACTACCCTACCCTTCGAGACTTAACCAAGAGAAGCTCCTCGAAAGATCCAAAGCTCAAATGTCCACATTTCTTAAAATGTTTGAGCAACTTCATATTAATGTAAGTTTTGCGGATGCATTGCTTTACATGCCTAAGTTTGCTTCAACGATTAAGAAGTTGATGAACGACAAAGGGAATTAGGTTGAAGTGTCTACATCTTTAGATGCTAATTGTTTGCGGTTCTTACACAAAAGCTTCCCAAAAAGCTTGGAGACCCGGGCAAATTTCTTATACCATGTGATTTCCTAATATGGAAGAATGCTTAGCATTAGCCGATCTCGACGCTAGCATTAATTTGATGCATCTTTCCGTGTGGAAAAGGTTATCACATCCCGAGCTTACACCTACTAAGATGACTCTCGAGCTAGCGGACCAATTGGTTGCAATTCCAAAAGGAATAGCCAAGGATGTGTTTGTCAAAGTAGGGAAACTCGTCTTTCCAACGGATTTTGTGGTTTGTGATTATTCGGAATATTCTCGTGTACCTCTTATTTTGGGAAGACCGGTTTTATACACGGCTAGTGCTTTAGTTGATATGAAAGCGGGGAAATTGACTTTACGTGTTGATGATGAATATATCACTTATGATATTGGTCATATCTCGAGATATTCTTCCAAGTACTACGAGGAATCAATCAATCAAATTGATGTGATTGATGTTCCTAGTGAAGAAGTTTCGCAAGATATGCTTGGTTTTTCGGATATTTCCAAAAGTTGCAATCCCACTTCATCGAATCCGATTATCTCTTTAGCTACACCTCCACTCACTCCATTTGAGGGAGGGGACTTTGTTCTAGAAGAGCTCGAGGATAATGTCCGTTCAAAGATCGATAAGTAAATTAATGATTACCTTAGTACACCATTCGATGCTAGTGAGTTTGATAGTGAGAATTTCGACCCGGAGGGAGATATTGCTTTAATTGAATAATTGTTGAATATGGACCCATTTTCACTCCCTCCGATGGACTTAAAAGTTGTAAACGAAAATGAAACAAAAGTGAAAACTTTTCTTGAAGAAAGCACCCGAACTAGAACTTAAGGATCTTCCCACTCATTTGGAGTATGATTTTCTTAAGGGAGACGATAAATTACCGGTGATTATTGCTATGGGATTGAAAGATAATGAAAGGATGAACTTGTCAAGGTATTAAAGAAACATAAACAGGTCATTGCATGGAAAATCTCCGACATCAAGGGTATTGACCCAAAATTTTGTACTCATAAAATTTTGATGGATGAAGATTTTAAACCCGCTATCCAAAATCAAAGAAGGGTTAATCCAAATATTCATTAGGTGATCAAAAAGGAATTTATGTAACTTCTAGACACTAGAATGATCTACCCTATCTTCGATAGCCCATGGGTTAGTCCCGTGCATTTTGTTCCAAAGAAAGGAGGAATGACGGTAGTGACTAATGAGAATAATGAATTGATTCCTACTAGACTCGTGACCGGATGGCGTGCTTGTATTGATTATAGAAAGCTTAATGATGCCACTAGGAAGGATCACTTTCCATTACCTTTTATGGATCAAATGTTAGAGAGACTAGCGGGAAATGAATTCTATTGCTTCTTGGATGGATTTTCCGGCTATTTCTAAATTCCTATAGACCCTCGTGATCAAGAAAAAACCACATTCAGTTGTCCTTATGGAACATCTGCTTATCGAAGAATGTCTTTTAGGTTATGCAATGCTCTGGGGACGTTCCAAAGGTGTATGATGGCCATTTTTCATGATATGATTGAGAAAACCATGGAAGTCTTTATAGATGATTTCTCGGTTTTGGGGAGTCTTTTAATTTATGTCTCTCTAACTTGGAATGAATGTTACAACGTTGTGAGGAAACAAATCTTATGCTTAACTATGAAAAATGCCATTTCATGTGCAAAGAATGCATTGTTTTAGGACATAAGATCTCTAAGGCCGGTATTGAGGTAGATAGGGCCAAAATCGACATGATTGCCAAATTACCTCCACCCACCATTGTTAAGGGAGTTAGGAGTTTTCTTGGCCATGCCGGCTTCTATAGATGTTTTATCCAAGACTTCTCTAAGATAGCTCGGACTAGGACCCATCTTTTGGAAAAAGAGACTCCATTCTTCTTTTCGGATGAGTGCATCAAAGCCTTTGAGGTGCTTAAAAAGAAATTAACCGAATCACCAATTTTAGTTGCCCCGGATTGAGATCTACCTTTTGAAATAAAGTTTGATGCTAGTGATTACGCGGTAGGTGCGGTTTTGGGGCAACGTATACACTATGCAAGTAATACTATGACGGATGTTCAAACTAAGTATACTACAACAGAAAAGGAGTTACTTGCCGTTGTATAAGCTTTCGAAAGTTTAGACCATACCTTGTCTTGTCCAAAACCATAGTGTATACGGACCACACGTCTATCAAATATCTTCTTAATAAATAAGATGCAAAGCCGAGGTTGCTCCGGTGGATTCTCCTCCTTCAAGAATTTAATGTCAAAATTCTAGACAAAAAAGGAGCCGATAATCTCGCGGCAGATCATCTATCTAGACTTAAGAATCATCACCAAAGCGATCGAGAGAACAAGGAAATTAATGAAACATTTCCTCTCGAGACACTTGGTATGATTGATTTTCGTGGTGATGATAGTACCCATGGTTTGCGGACATCGCAAATTACCATGCGGGGAAGTTCGTGATTAAGGGTATGTCGTCTCAATAAAAACGGAAATTTTTTAAGGACATATCTTACTATTTTGGGACGACCCCTACTTGTTTCGAGTGTGCGCAGATCAAGTGATTTGTAGGTACGTGTTTGGCAAAGAAGCTAAAGATATTCTTAAAGCTTGTCATGAAGGACCCACCGGGGGACATCATGGTGCAAACGCCACCGCGAAAAAAAATCTTCGGTTCCAGTTTCTTTTGGCCTTCCATATATCGAGATGCCCAAGACTTTCTCAAGACTTGTGATGCTTGTCAACGTCAAGGAAAGAATTCACAAAGGGATGAAATGCCCAAAAACATAATACAAGTTTATGAAATCTTTGACGTATGGGGAATCAATTTTATGGGGCCATTTCCATCATCAAAAGGAACTAAGTATATTCTCATAGCCGTGGACTATTTGTCAAAATGGGTTGAAGCCAAGGCTTTTCCTACTAATGATGCTTTAGTTTTGGTGAAATTTTTGAAGCAACTCTTTGCTAGGTTTGGAACTCCGCGGGCTATAATAAGTGATCGAGGGACCCATTTTTGTAATGAACAATTTGAAAAAGTTCTAAAGAAATATTGTGTCACTCATCGACTTTCGACGGCTTATCACCCTCAAACGAGTGGTCAAGTGGAGGTTTCAAACCGATCTCTTAAAAGGATTTTGGAGCGTTCTATTGGAGAAAATTGCACTTCATGGTCGGATAAATTGGACGATGCATTGTGGGCTTTCCGTACGGCCTATAAGACGCCCATTGGTTGTACACCATTTAGGTTGGTCTACGGAAAGGCATGCCACTTGTTAATTGAACTCGAACATAAGGCGTATTGGGCTCTTAAACATTGTAACTTTCGATTTAAGGACCGCGGGTGATCATCACAAGGTTCAATTAAATGAACTAAGTGAATTAAGGGATCAAGCTTATGAGAACTCTTTGATCTATAAAGAGAACACTAAGAGAATTCATGACTCTAAGATCAAAAACCGCATTTTCAATGTTGGTGATCAAGTTCTCTTATTCAACTCTGGAGGGGACATACCTACGGAGGTTGTTCCGGATCTCCAAACTTTCCCTTAGGACCAATGAATGCGGGGATCGAGTCGAGCTCATGACTCTGTTAACAAAAATGAGGTGCCTTGTGGGGGAGTCCCATACATTCTATCTTCTTTCTATTTTCTAAAACTAATAAGGCTTGATCTTTTCAAGCTCGTGTTTGTGTTTTGTTGTGTTGTGAATCTTAGGTATAACCCTAATCATTGAAGACTCTCGTATTCGGTTTTTGCCCGGTCCACTCGAGCTTCCATACTTTGATTGTCAAATGGGACACTCACTATCCTTTGATTTTTATCGACTAACGTTTTATCTTAAAGCATAATTAATAAACGGCTTATAGATTTGCGTACTCTTGCCATGTTAGGAATTTTGCATTCGACTCTTCATGTTCTAGCAAGGGGGTGTTACTCTTGAGCTAGGAAACATTAAGGACAATGTTTGGTTTTAGCATGGGGGAGTCAATCGATATAATCGCTTGCACTTGCTTTTGTCGTGTTCAAACGTAATCATTTTTCATAAAAATTTTAAATTTTTAGTGCAATTTTGTGTTTAATAATAAAGAAAATAAGTGTTTTTGACACAAATGTAGGCTTTCCATTGGTGAAAATAAGTATAGTTTTTTACTCGATTGGTTTTTACCTTAGCTCATTCCTTAACCGCTTAAATCAAGTTTTGCTAGACTTTTATATAGGGAACTTTAAAACGCGAAAGTCTTAACTCATACGGGTTTAAGAACAAGAACTTTTCGCAATTCCTATAATTGATCCTAGAAAGTCATTTATCAAGGGAACTTTATAATGTAAATTCTAAACTTGAAAAAGTCTAAGAAGATGCAAGATCCTATAGATGACTTGAAAACCCAAAACTTTGATTTAATAGGCTAAGTATCCATTAGTCTCATATCTTTGAGATTTTACAATATGAAGAACAAGAGATGATAGAGTTGATCATAAGTTTTGAGGTTAAGTCTTCCTTGTATAAGTTATTTTGTGTATGGCTCTTTCTCCTCGTATTTATATTTCACGCTTAAATATTTAATTGTTAATAAATGAAGTTTTTAGCGGTTTATGCTTAATATCTTAATTCGTAACTCCTTCTTTTCTTCCCTTGTAATTAAATTAAGAACACAGTAAGGGTGTCAGCATCATGGACTTTTTGATCATGGGATTGCGGGAATTTGGCTTACTATATATATCATTAATAAAGAAGAATAATAAAAAACATGTTCTCTATGAGCCTTCGGGTGGGAGTCATGTAGCACTAGCCTTATGATTAGCGCCTTCGGGTGTATGGCATGGTGAAGTTTTTAATAAAAATTGTTTCATCATCATGAGCCTTAGGGTGGATGGTGAATGTCAATTCCCTTGTTTATGTCCAAGGAGCCTTATGGTGTGGATCCTAGATAAGGAGCACTTTTACATCTTAAAGAGCCTCAAGGTGTATGATGTAAATGTTGTTAACTCCATTAATAAGGTCAATTCGACATTAGAGGAATTATTGTTGCTTTAAGTAGTCCTATTAGCCAAATTTCGGATCCGAGAATTTATTCTTAAAATCGTGTTAAGTTATCCTTGATGTGGGCTTTCTTTAGTGACAACGGTTTTTGAGGTCGAGGTTAGGTTTTGAGTGTTGGGTTTACACCGTTTTTGCCTTCATTTTTGAACTAATAATTATTAAATAAGTCAAATGAGCCTTTGGGTGAATGACAAAATTTAAAATCTAGAGATACAACTAGGAATAAAGGAGATTTAGTTTAACACAAATTACTTGTATAAGTGGTCTTAACATTGGAGCTTATGATTGACAATGATCTTGTTTTTAAACTTGGCATGGAAAGAGTGAATAGTCAAGGACGATGATCTATTCGAGTTTTATGATCCTAAAAGTTATTTTTCAATAATGAAAGCAATACATTATGTCTTTGCCAAATAAAGTTACAAAACTTGAATAAAAGTGTAGTTAGTAGCTTTATTTTATCACTGCGTGAGGACATGGCAATTGCTTAGCAAGGGGGAGTTTAATATGAGTGTAATTACTCATATCATTTATATCATAGAACAGACAATAAATGCATATTTAATATGAATATGGTATTGTATTTGCATGTTTTCTTGTTTCATGTGTGTAGGTACCAAGTTCACAAAAACCGGCAAAATTGACACGAGATTGAAGAAGTTTAATCAAGAGCCAAAAGACAAGTCGTTTTTATCTACGGATTCAAGTCTATAAAGGATTTTGGGCCAAGTGGGCCTCACATGTGCTTAATTGGGCCTGAAAACCCAATAATGGAAGTATTGGAACTAATTCTGATCAAGGCACAAATTACAAGCCCAAAATTCAGTCCAAGTTATTTAATTGGGTCAAAGCCCAAATGCTAAAGGGATGGGTGGAGTTTTAACTTTACAACTTGGATCATAAGGCCCATAACAGCAAACAATAATAAAGAAGACGGTGGAAGTTTTTAGGTTTGGACCAAGGGCCCATTCAACAAAAATATGACGGTGAAAAGTTCATATATACTTTCCTTGGTCAAACTTTTTCGTCAAAACAAGAAATTAACAAAGGAATAAAAAACGAGAGAGGAAAAGAATTATAGAAAAGATACGTATGTCATGAACCCTAGTTTATTGAGGCTTTCCAATTAAATCCTCAATTGAAGCCACGCGCCTGATTTAGAGATATTAAAGGAAGATTGTAGCATGGTCTACACTCAGATTCTTAGTACTATGCGCCACGTGGCTAATTGATGCGTTACATCTCGATTCTGATTGGTGGATTTGACTGCCACCAGTCATAGATCGAATCCCTACTGCCACATAGGATCCAAACTAGCACACTTAGTGCCAGCTTGGCAATCCGTGTGAGGGTGGGTATATCTTAGCCTTTGGATCAAGATTTGGATGAAAGATAAGATAACGATGCTACTTGAAGGGTTCAGATCGTCTCCTCATCACCAACAACCTCCCCTAACACCTCTCGGGTTCCCTATAAAAACCCCCTTATTTTTCATGTAATTCATCCCTTTCTTACTTTACTGTTATAAAGAAATTTTTTAGATAGAATTGTAATTTCTCTTTAATAAATGTTGTAATGATTTGTTTGGTTAAATAAAATTTAATTTCCAGTTTCATAAACTTTATTTCTCTCGTTTGGTTGTTTCTTTTTATAAAAATTACTTGTAGTTTTAATCTAAAAATATTGTTATAATCAAGAGTTGTTTATATAAGCTTAATTTATAGCTTGTATGAATGATTGAAGTAGGAATAGAGGAATAGTTTGATCCTACTGATTAAGCTACAAAATTATATACTAGTTCGAAGATTATGTACTTGGTTCGAGACTTTGATCTTGTTAAATAAGAAATTGAGGTGGTTTTGCTGGGTGTCGTTTTAGTTCTAAGGTAGCTCAACGCTACCTTCTACATCAAAGGACATCTTCGTTTGAATGGTTAAGCATACTTTTTATTTTTCTGCTAATTTGTTCATGATTATCTGCTTATTTAGTTGTTAAATCTGCTTATGATTATATGATGATGAATCTGCTTGCTGTGATGTTTAAGATACTAAACTGTGTTACATGTTTGTTCAATACAATATGTGTTGGTAGTTTAATGTTCATATGATTGATTTTAGGTTTTGCTTATTGTTATTAAATGATTTTCGATGAATTTGTCTTAATTGATAATATGATGTTGCTGAGAGTATTTTATTGTCGCCATGATTGTTGTTTTTGAAGGCTTCGTGTTTTCGTTACTACCATATAGTGATTTAGATCTGTGATGTTAGCTGAATTGATAAGCCTGCTGATATAGATTTTTGTATGTTTTAGTCGTCATAGATGTGAGGTTATAGTCGTTACATCAGTTAATTAGTCTGCTTTATCAGTGTTTGTTTGTTTTCTAAGTATAGTGAGTATAATCGAATTAAGTTGCTAGTAGTCTTATATACTATATTGTGGATTTATCTTATAGATTTAGGATTGTTTTGTTCATTTGCTGTTGATTCTGAATTGATATAGTTATATGTTAGCTACTGATTTAGATCGAGATCTATGTCCCAGATTTCTGATTGATGCGTTTTCTTTTTGCCTTTATAATCTTTTCATCACTGAATGCTTGCTTTAGTTTATTAATTACTATATTTGTTGAATTTGTGTATTAGTTTCTCTTATTGCAAATAAATGATGCGTGTTTTTTTACTATGTCTGATTAATTTGTTGAATTTATATTGTACTGTGATTGTTTCATTCGCTTACTGTTTCTAACTTTACGCTAAGATTTTGCTGTGTCAAAATTTGATACAGTAAGAGTAAAATCAGTTTACTGTTCCAAAAAAAATTATATCAAAAATTATGTCTTCAGCAGGTAATAAGTGTGAAAACACTTATCCTTTTACCACTAATTTCCAATTATAACAAGACCAAAACGTGTAATTTATGTCGTAAAAGTCGGAATTATTCGTGGTTTGTATTTTTATTGTGTTTTAGGACCAAAAGATGAAAAAGGAAGAAAACACGGGCTTTCACGGGCTTTTATCGAAGAAAACGAGAAAAGACGAAGTCAAAATATCAAGAGTGCTAAAAGAACGGATGTCCAAGACCTATTCTGAAGATTTATCGAAGAAAAAGTCTAAAGACGGAGTTTAATGAAGTCGAAGAACTCAAGTCTAAATTATAGAAGAAAATTATTAAGACAAGTTCAAGTCCCGAGACGACGTCGAGAAAAGACAAAGATTTAAATCGAGTCGAGAAGAAAACAAAGAAGGAAGCACACCACACATGCACTACCCATTTCCCTATAAATACCCTCCTAATCACATTAGGAGGGGGGTTAGCTAATTTTAGTTTCTTTCATTTTTTTCCTTTCTAGTTTTTAGAGAGAGAAGGTTCCCAACTTTCTCTCACTAAGTTTCATCTTTTTCTTTCAAGTTTAAGGTTTGAATCATTATTGTATTTGGATTTCATTTAATTACAAGTTCAAGTTAAGCTTTTTGTTCTTTAATCTCTTTCTACATTTCTTGATTTTGCTTTGTCCTTGATTCTAAACTTCATTTTTGATCCGAATAGTTTTTTATTCGCGTTTGAATTTGATGTTTTAGAGTTTAAAAAGTTAATCTTTTTACTCCTTATTAAGCTTTTATATGGCATAAGCTATAAGCTTATTGTGCTTATTGGCTTATTACGTTGTTATAGCTTATTGTTTCTTTTAAGTTTTCCTAAAAATTTCGTCTTTTGGAAGTTTGATTAATCAAGCTTGTATCCGTGTCTTGAAAAGTTGCCAAATTTGTGCTTATGTACACTTGTATAAGTTGGTAAGTGCTTATTGTAGTAACTACTTATTCGTTTAAGCTTAGTTACTTTTGGACGCCATTTCTATCTTAGAATGGTTTTACTTGGTCACGATCACTTGGCTTCGATCGCATAGATTGCGATCTTTTTGTTCTTTCTTTGGCTACGATCCAAATCCACGCCACGATCAATCACTGCGATATGTGGGTACGATGGTGTGTCACAATCCTTGATTACGATCGCATTGATTGCGATCAGTTGTGTTGTGATCACAAACCACGATCAAGGATCACGATCCACTTGTTGTGATCGTGGTTGCGATATGGGAGTACGATCTTGCTTTCCATCGCATTGAATGCGATCTGACCCTAGACTACGATTGTAAGTACGATCGGTGGTCACGATCCATCTTACTATTTGGGTACGATCGTATTGCGATCTACTCAGGGTGTTGTTTTGTTTTTCTTAGATTTCAAATTTAATCTTTCCTGCCTTTTGTATTAGTTTATTTTTACTAAGTTTTCAAGTCCTTAATCATTTACATTTTAATTTCCAAAGATTGCATTAGTTTATTTTTAGATTAATTTTTAAAATCTTTTTCTCTTCTCAACGACAATTTTCTTATTTGCTTTTAGTTTTAAAATAGATAATCAAACAAACCATCCTCTTGATCACCAAAAGACAATTGAGTCGCACTAATTAACGGTAATCAATTCGAAGAGATCGGAATCGACGAACTTTCATAACTAAGTAAAAAAATTAGTTATTAAATGGCTCCGCTGCCGGGGATTTTCGTGAAGATTAACGGTTTTTTGTGAGAGACGCGTTGAATTTTGGGATCCGTTCTTTTAGGAACGTTATTTTCCTTGATAAAATTTTTCAAAAATCCACAAAATTATAAAAAATTTCAAAAATACAAAAACATCAAAAAAACATAAAAAGCATTTCTTTTCCAAAGGTTTTGCACCAAAAAGATTCTATATATTCTCTGTTTCTTTGGTATCTTTTTCTTCTGCATGTGTATGCGTACTAGATCTTCAAATTATTCTGAGGCCGAGACTCGTGAAGATTTAGATATGGCTGGTGTGCATAACAACAATAACAACCCACCTCTACCAAATTTGAATAACAATAACAACAACAACAATGTTCCCCTACCTTATTTACGAACAATGGAGGAACTGTGTCAACCCACCATGAACGGACGCGGAGGACCGATTGCGCCGATGCAAATCACGGCTCCTAAATTTTCGTTGAAGCATCACATGATCCAGCAAGTTTAAAACGCTTGTCCATTTAGCGGATTACCGGATGATGATGCCAACAAACATCTAGACAAGTTCATTACCGTCACTCAAAGCATGAAACTACCCAGTGCTTCCATGGATTTTCTTCGCCTTCACCTCTTTCCACACACTTTATCCCATCATGCCGAAAAATGGTTTGATCGTCTCCCCAAAAACTCAATTCAAACATGGGATGACATGACTCAAAAAATTTTGTCGCGCTATTTTCCACCATCCATGGTCACTAGTCTTCACAACCAAATCAGTGGATTTACCAAAGCGATCGAGAGAACAAGGAAATTAATGAAACATTTCCTCTCGAGACACTTGGTATGATTTATTTTCGTGGTGATGATAGTACCCATGGTTTGCGGACATCGCAAATTACCATGCGGGGAAGTTCGTGATTAAGGGTATGTCGTCTCAATAAAAACGGAAATTTTTTAAGGACATATCTTACTATTTTGGGACGACCCCTACTTGTTTCGAGTGTGCGCGGATCAAGTGATTTGTAGGTACGTGTTTGGCAAAGAAGCTAAAGATATTCTTAAAGCTTGTCATGAAGGACCCACCGGGGGATATCATGGTGCAAACGACACCGCGAAAAAAATCTTCGGTTCCAGTTTCTTTTGGCCTTCCATATATCGAGATGCCCAAGACTTTCTCAAGACTTGTGATGCTTGTCAACGTCAAGGAAAGAATTCACAAAGGGATGAAATGCCCAAAAACATAATACAAGTTTATGAAATCTTTGACGTATGGGGAATCAATTTTATGGGGCCATTTCCATCATCGAAAGGAACTAAGTATATTCTCATAGCCGTGGACTATTTGTCAAAATGGGTTGAAGCCAAGGCTTTTCCTACTAATGATGCTTTTGTTTTGGTGAAATTTTTGAAGCAACTCTTTGCTAGGTTTGGAACTCCGCGGGCTATAATAAGAGATCGAGGGACCCATTTTTGTAATGAACAATTTGAAAAAGTTCTAAAGAAATATTGTGTCACTCATCGACTTTCGACGGCTTATCACCCTCAAACGAGTGGTCAAGTGGAGGTTTCAAACCGATCTCTTAAAAGGATTTTGGAGCGTTCTATTGGAGAAAATTGCACTTCATGGTCGGATAAATTGGACGATGCATTGTGGGCTTTCCGTACGGCCTATAAGACGCCCATTGGTTGTACACCATTTAGGTTGGTCTACGGAAAGGCATGCCACTTGTTAATTGAACTCGAACATAAGGCGTATTGGGCTCTTAAACATTGTAACTTTCGATTTAAGGACCGCGGGTGATCATCACAAGGTTCAATTAAATGAACTAAGTGAATTAAGGGATCAAGCTTATGAGAACTCTTTGATCTATAAAGAGAAGACTAAGAGAATTCATGACTCTAAGATCAAAAACCGCATTTTCAATGTTGGTGATCAAGTTCTCTTATTCAACTCTGGAGGGGACATACCTACGGAGGTTGTTCCGGATCTCCAAACTTTCCCTTAGGACCAATGAATGCGGGGATCGAGTCGAGCTCATGACTCTGTTAACAAAAACGAGGTGCCTTGTGGGGGAGTCCCATACATTCTATCTTCTTTCTATTTTCTAAAACTAATAAGGCTTGATCTTTTCAAGCTCGTGTTTGTGTTTTGTTGTGTTGTGAATCTTAGGTATAACCCTAATCATTGAAGACTCTCGTATTCGATTTTTGCCCGGTCCACTCGAGCTTCCATACTTTGATTGTCAAATGGGACACTCACTATCCTTTGATTTTTATCGACTAACGTTTTATCTTAAAGCATAATTAATAAACGGCTTATAGATTTGCGTACTCTTGCCATGTTAGGAATTTTGCATTCGACTCTTCATGTTCTAGCAAGAGGGTGTTACTCTTTAGCTAGGAAACATTAAGGACAATGTTTGGTTTTAGCATGGGGGAGTCAATCGATATAATCGCTTGCACTTGCTTTTGTCGTGTTCAAACGTAATCATTTTTCTCATTTTTCATAAAAATTTTAAATTTTTAGTGTAATTTTGTGTTTAATAATAAAGAAAATAAGTGTTTTTGACACAAATGTAGGCTTTCCATTGGTGAAAATAAGTATAGTTTTTTACTCGATTGGTTTTTACCTTAGCTCATTCCTTAACCGCTTAAATCAAGTTTTGCTAGACTTTTATATAGGGAACTTTAAAACGCGAAAGTCTTAACTCATACGGGTTTAAGAACAAGAACTTTTCGTAATTCCTATAATTGATCCTAGAAAGTCATTTATCAAGGGAACTTTATAATGCAAATTCTAAACTTGAAAAAGTCTAAGAAGATGCAAGATCCTATAGATGACTTGAAAACCCAAAACTTTGATTTAATAGGCTAAGTATCCATTAGTCTGATATCTTTGAGATTTTACAATATGAATAACAAGAGATGATAGAGTTTATCATAAGTTTTGAGGTTAAGTCTTCCTTGTATAAGTTATTTTGTGTATGGCTCTTTCTCCTCGTATTTATATTCCACGCTTGAATATTTAATTGTTAATAAATGAAGTTTTTAGCGGTTTATGCTTAATATCTTAATTCGTAACTCCTTCTTTTCTTCCCTTGTAATTAAATTAAGAACACAGTAAGGGTGTCAACATCATGGACTTTTTGATCATGGGATTGCGGGAATTTGGCTTACTATATATATCATTAATAAAGAAGAATAAATAAAAACATGTTCTCTATGAGCCTTCGGGTGGGAGTCATGTAGCACTAGCCTTATGATTAGCGCCTTCGGGTGTATGGCATGGTGAAGTATTTAATAAAAATTGTTTCATCATCATGAGCCTCAGGGTGGATGGTGAATGTCAATTCCCTTGTTTATGTCCAAGGAGCCTTATGGTGTGGATCCTAGATAAGGAGCACTTTTACATCTTAAAGAGCCTCAAGGTGTATGATGTAAATGTTGTTAACTCCATTAATAAGGTCAATTCGACATTGGAGGAATTATTGTTGCTTTAAGTAGTCCTATTAGCCAAATTTCGGATCCGAGAATTTATTCTTAAAATCGTGTTAAGTTATCCTTGATGTGGGCTTTCTTTAGTGACAACGGTTTTTGAGGTCGAGGTTAGGTTTTGAGTGTTGGGTTTACACCGTTTTTGCCTTCATTTTTGAACTAATAATTATTAAATAAGTCAAATGAGCCTTTGGGTGAATGACAAAATTTAAAATCTAGAGATACAACTAGGAATAAAGGAGATTTAGTTTAACATAAATTACTTGTATAAGTGGTCTTAACATTGGAGCTTATGATTGACAATGATCTTGTTTTTAAACTTGGCATGGAAAGAGTGAATAGTCGAGGACGATGAATCTATTCGAGTTTTATGATCCTAAAAGTTATTTTTCAATAATGAAAGCAATACATTATGTCTTTGCCAAATAAAGTTACAAAAGTTGAATAAAAGTGTAGTTAGTAGCTTTATTTTATCATTGCGTGAGGACATGGCAATTGCTTAGCAAGGGGGAGTTTGATATGAGTGTAATTACTCATATCATTTATATCATAAAACGGACAATAAATGCATATTTAATATGAATATGGTATTGTATTTGCATGTTTTCTTGTTTCATGTGTGTAGGTACCAAGTTCACAAAAACCGGCAAAATTGACACGAGATTGAAGAAGTTTAATCAAGAGCCAAAAGACAAGTCGTTTTTATCTACGGATTCAAGTCTATAAAGGATTTTGGGCCAAGTGGGCCTCACATGTGCTTAATTGGGCCTGAAAACCCAATAATGGAAGTATTGGAACTAATTCTAATCAAGGCACAAATTACAAGCCCAAAATTCAGTCCAAGTTATTTAATTGGGTCAAAGCCCAAATGCTAAAGGGATGGGTGGAGTTTTAACTTTACAACTTGGATCATAAGGCCCATAACAGCAAACAATAATAAAGAAGACGGTGGAAGTTTTTAGGTTTGGACCAAGGGCCCATTCAACAAAAATATGACGGTGAAAAGTTCATATATACTTTCCTTGGTCAAACCTTTTCGTCAAAACAAGAAATTAACAAAGGAATAAAAAACGAGAGAGGAAAAGAATTAGAGAAAAGATACGTAGGTCATGAACCCTAGTTTATTGAGGCTTTCCAATTAAATCCTCAATTGAAGCCACGCGCTTGATTTAGAGATATTAAAGGAAGATTGGAGCATGGTCTACACTCAGATTCTTAGTACTATGCGCCACGTGGCTAATTGATGCGTCACATCTCGATTCTGATTGGTGGATTTGACTGCCACCAGTCATAGATCGAATCCCTACTGCCATATAGGATCCAAACTAGCACACTTAGTGCCAGCTTGGCAATCCGTGTGAGGGTGGGTATATCTTAGCTATTGGATCAAGATTTGGATGAAAGAAAAGATAACGATGCTACTTGAAGGGTTCAGATCGTCTCCTCATCACCAACAACCTCCCCTAACACCTCTCGGGTTCCCTATAAAAACCCCCTTATTTTTCATGTAATTCATCCCTTTCTTACTTTACTGTTATAATGAAATTTTTTAGATAGAATTGTAATTTCTCTTTAATAAATGTTGTAATGATTTGTTTGGTTAAATAAAATTTAATTTCCAGTTTCATAAACTTTATTTCTCTCGTTTGGTTGTTTCTTTTTATAAAAATTACTTGTAGTTTTAATCTAAAAATATTGTTATAATCAAGAGTTGTTTATATAAGCTTAATTTATAGCTTGTATGAATGATTGAAGTAGGAATAGAGGAATAGTTTGATCCTACTGATTAAGCTACAAAATTATATACTAGTTCGAAGATTATGTACTTGGTTCGAGACTTTGATCTTGTTAAATAAGAAATTGAGGTGGTTTTGTTGGGTGTCGTTTTAGTTCTAAGGTAGCTCAGTGCTACCTTCTACATCAAAGGACATCTTCGTTTGAATGGTTAAGCATACTTTTTATTTTTCTGCTAATTTGTTCATGATTATCTGCTTATTTAGTTGTTAAATCTGCTTATGATTATATGATGATGAATCTGCTTGCTGTGATGTTTAAGATACTAAACTGTGTTACATGTTTGTTCAATACAATATGTGTTGGTAGTTTAATGTTCATATGATTGATTTTAGGTTTTGCTTATTGTTATTAAATGATTTTCGATGAATCTGTCTTAATTGATAATATGATGTTGCTGAGAGTATTTTATTGTCGCCACGATTGTTGTTTTTGAAGGCTTCGTGTTTTCGTTACTAACATATAGTGATTTAGATCTGTGATGTTAGCTGAATTGATAAGCCTGCTGATATAGATTTTTGTATGTTTTAGTCGTCATAGATGTGAGGTTATAGTCGTTACATCAGTTAATTAGTCTGCTTTATCAGTGTTTGTTTGTTTTCTAAGTATAGTGAGTATAATCGAATTAAGTTGCTAGTAGTCTTATATACTATATTGTGGATTTATCTTATAGATTTAGGATTGTTTTGTTCATTTGCTGTTGATTCTGAATTGATATAGTTATATGTTAGCTACTGATTTAGATCGAGATCTATGTCCCAGATTTCTGATTGATGCGTTTTCTTTTTGCCTTTATAATCTTTTCATCACTGAATGCTTGCTTTAGTTTATTAATTACTATATTTGTTGAATTTGTGTATTAGTTTCTCTTATTGCAAATAAATGATGCGTGTTTTTTTACTATGTCTGATTAATTTGTTGAATTTATATTGTACTGTGATTGTTTCATTCGTTTACTGTTTCTAACTTTACGCTAAGATTTTGCTGTGTCAAAATTTGATACAGTAAGAGTAAAATCAGTTTACTTTTCCAAAAAAAATTATATCAAAAATTATGTCTTCAGCAGGTAATAAGTGTGAAACACTTATCCTTTTACCACTAATTTCCAATTATAACAAGACCAAAACGTGTAATTTATGTCGTAAAAGTCGGAATTATGCGTGGTTTTTATTTTTATTGTGTTTTAGGACCAAAAGATGAAAAAGGAAGAAAACACGGGCTTTCACGGGCTTTTATCGAAGAAAACGAGAAAAGACGAAGTCAAAATATCAAGAGTGCTAAAAGAACGGATGTCCAAGACCTATTCTGAAGATTTATCGAAGAAAAAGTCTAAAGACGGAGTTTAATGAAGTCGAAGAACTCAAGTCTAAATTATAGAAGAAAATTATTAAGACAAGTTCAAGTCCCGAGACGACGTCGAGAAAAGACAAAGATTTAAATCGAGTCGAGAAGAAAACAAAGAAGGAACCACACCACACATGCACTACCCATTGCCCTATAAATACCCTCCTAATCACATTAGGAGGGGGGTTAGCTAATTTTAGTTTCTTTCATTTTTTTCCTTTCTAGTTTTTAGAGAGAGAAAGTTCCCAACTTTCTCTCACTAAGTTTCATCTTTTTCTTTCAAGTTTAAGGTTTGAATCATTATTGTATTTGGATTTCATTTAATTACAAGTTCAAGTTAAGCTTTTTATTCTTTAATCTCTTTCTACATTTCTTGATTTTGCTTTGTCCTTGATCCTAAACTTCATTTTTGATCCGAATAGTTTTTTATTCGCGTTTGAATTTGATGTTTTAGAGTTTAAAAAGTTAATCTTTTTACTCCTTATTAAGCTTTTATATGGAATAAGCTATAAGCTTATTGTGCTTATTGGCTTATTACGTTGTTATAGCTTATTGTTCTTTTAAGTTTTCCTAAAAATTTCGTCTTTTGGAAGTTTGATTAATCAAGCTTGTATCCGTGTCTTGAAAAGTTGCCAAATTTGTGCTTATGTACTCTTGTATAAGTTGGTAAGTGCTTATTGTAGTAACTACTTATTCGTTTAAGCTTAGTTACTTTTGGACGCCATTTCTATCTTAGAATGGTTTTACTTGGTCACGATCACTTGGCTTCGATCGCATAGATTGCGATCTTTTTGTTCTTTCTTTGGCTACGATCCAAATCCACGCCACGATCAATCACTGCGATCTGTGGGTACGATGGTGTGTCACAATCCTTGATTACGATCGGATTGATTGCGATCAGTTGTGTTGCGATCACAAACCACGATCAAGGATCACGATCCACTTGTTGTGATCGTGGTTGCGATCTGGGAGTACGATCTTGCTTTCCATCGCATTGAATGCGATCTGACCCTAGACTACGATTGTAAGTACGATCGGTGGTCACGATCCATCTTACTATTTGGTCACGATCCAAAGATTGCATTAGTTTATTTTTAGATTAATTTTTAAAATCTTTTTCTCTTCTCAACGACAATTTTCTTATTTGCTTTTAGTTTTAAAATAGATAATCAAACAAACCATCCTCTTGATCACCAAAAGACAATTGAGTCGCACTAATTAACGGTAATCAATTCGAAGAGATTGGAATCGACGAACTTTCATAACTAAGTAAAAAAATTAGTTATTAAATGGCGCCGCTGCCGGGGATTTTCGTGAAGATTAACGGTTTTTTGTGAGAGACGCGTTGAATTTTGGGATCCGTTCTTTTAGGAACGTTATTTTCCTTGATAAAATTTTTCAAAAATCCATAAAATTATAAAAAATTTCAAAAATACAAAAACATCAAAAAAACATAAAAAGCATTTCTTTTCCAAAGGTTTTGCACCAAAAAGATTCTATATATTCTCTGTTTCTTTGGTATCTTTTTCTTCTGCATGTGTATCCGTACTAGATCTTCAAATTATTCTGAGGCCGAGACTCGTGAAGATTTAGATATGGCTGGTGTGCATAACAACAATAACAACCCACCTCTACCAAATTTGAATAACAATAACAACAACAACAATGTTCCCCTACCTGATTTATGAACAATGGAGGAACTGTGTCAACCCACCATGAACGGACGCGGAGGACCGATTGCGCCGATGCAAATCACGGCTCCTAAATATTCGTTGAAGCATCACATGATCCAGCAAGTTTAAAACGCTTGTCCATTTAGCGGATTACCGGATGATGATGCCAACAAACATCTAGACAAGTTCATTACCGTCACTCAAAGCATGAAACTACCCAGTGCTTCCATGGATTTTCTTCGCCTTCACCTCTTTCCACACACTTTATCCCATCATGCCGAAAAATGGTTTGATCGTCTCCCCAAAAACTCAATTCAAACATGGGATGACATGACTCAAAAAATTTTGTCGCGCTATTTTCCACCATCCATGGTCACTAGTCTTCACAACCAAATCAGTGGATTTACACAAGAACCTGATGAGTCGCTTTTCGATGCTTGGGAACGCTATAATGTCTTGATCGACCGTTGTCCGAACCATAACATGATCCCCGTTACTTTGATTGATACTTTCTATAATGGTCTAACTTTTTGTGATCGTGATACGATTAATGCTGCCGCCGGTGGTACATTCATGAAGAGACGACATGAGGAGTGTAGAGAGCTGATAGAGAACATGACCACTCACCACAAAAATTGGGATTCATCTGCATCTTCAAGAAATAATCAGAGGGCCAATGTTTATTCTACATCATTTAACCCAGAGCTCACCGAACTTACTCACGGAATAGCTGAGATGAACAAAAATTTCATAACCATGGCTACAAACCAATTTCAACAAGCCAAAGCTATTGCACCTTCTTGCGAGATTTGCGGGGGTTCTCATTCGTACATTGATTGTCCTTCTACTCTTGACAATCCGGAAAATGTGTATGCCGCTAATGGTAACTTTGCTACAGGAGGCTACCAACCACGTCCTCAAGGAGACCGTAACTTGCTAAGTTATCGTTCCAACAACTATCTATCTCCATCCGGTTTTTCTCCTCAAAACCAAAAGCAAAACAATTTCAACCGCAACAATCAAAATCAACCTCGAGCTACCAATCAATATCAATCCCAAAGAAACCCATATCCACCTCAAGGGAATAATCCAGCTTACCAAGCCCCACCTCTCAACCAACCCACGACATTGAACCAAGACCTCAAAACTTAAAGCCCTAAAATTAAATATAATTAATCAAAATGTCCAAAATATTATTTTATTGAACAAATAACTTACTTATATTATCTAAAGACTAAAAAGTATTTTTCCTAATTTTTAAAAACTATTTTTCTATTTTTAAATCACTAAAAACTATTTTTAAACTAAAATATTTATAAAAATAATAAAATAATGCTAAAAATAATTTACCAATTTTAAAAATCCTAATTTGCTCTAATGAACATGAGGACCAATAGAGAGATGGTGACGAATCTTCAAAGCCAATTCATTAACTTGAAGGGTGACATGGCAAAACAAGGAAACGATATTCGAGTTGAGCTAAGGAATGACATGGCCAAACAAGGGAATGCTCTACAAGCCGACATGAGAAACTCTATGAACAATCAAACAAATAACTTAAGGGATATGATGGCTAGTTTTTTCCCAAGTAATCAAGCCTCTGGTTCGGGTACTATTTCGAGTAACACCGTTGCTAATCCCAGAGGGGAGATGAAAGCAATCACCACTCGCAGTGGCAAAGGTTTAAAGGAACCCAAGATTCCTACACCTACACCGGTGATTGTGACAAAGGAAAACGACTCCCCTTCTCCAATACCTCCACCTTCTATATCCACCCCTCCACCACCCAAGGATGTGAGTGAGAATCCCATTCCAAAGCCTTCATCTCAACCCAATATACCTTATCCCTCAAGGTTGAGGAAAGAGAAGTTGAATAACAAGGATGATATTCAGGTTTCTAACTTTCTCAAAATGTTTAAACAACTGTATTTCAATATCTCCTTTGCTGAGGCTCTCGCTCACATGCCTAAATATGCCAAGATGTTTAAGGATCTTTTAAGTGATAAGGAAAAATTGCTCGACATCGCCAATACCCAATTAAATGAGAATTGTTCTGCCGTTCTTTTGAGAAAACTTCCAGTTAAGTTAGGAGATCCGGGTCGTTTCTTGATTCCTTGCAACTTCCCTGGGGTAGAGAATTGAATGGCCCTAGCCGATCTAGGTGCTAGTATAAACTTAATGCCTTTAAGGGTTTGGAAACAATTGTCTCTACCCGAGCTAGTCCCCACACGAATTACTTTGGAATTAGCTAACAGTACGGTTGCTTATCCAGTGGGGATAGCCGAAGATGTCTTCGTCGGTGTTGACAAATTCACCTTTCCGGCGGAGTTTGTTGTCGTTGACTAAGAGATGGACCCCCGTGTTCCATTAATCTTTGGACGTCCATTCTTGAGGACCGATTGCACTCTCATTTAAGTAGCCGCGGGCGAAATAATCATGAGAATTGGTGACGATAAAATCGTCTTCAACATGGGTAAACTTTCTAAGCAGCCTTCTGAACACGAAAGCGTTAATTTCATTGACGTTCTTGATGAGGCTTGTGAAGAACATTTCCAAGACGCTTGTAAAAGTGGTTCTTCTTCTCTACCCACTGTTGAGACTGTTGCCTCTATTGCTCCATCACTAACTCCATTTACAGAAAGTGATTTCATCTTGAAGGAATTTAAAGCAACTTTGGGAGATGTGGACTTGCAATATGACGATTCTCCCTCCAATTGGGATGAAGACATTCGTATCATTGAGAAACTTCTCAATAAGTACCATATTTCTCCACCATCTCCTAAGGATATCTCTATCGATGATCCGACTTTGACTCCGCCATCCATCGAAAATCCTCCGGATTTAGAGCTTAAGGATCTTCCGTCTCATCTTGAGTACGTTTTCCTTGAAGACAACAAGCAGTCACCCATCATCATCGCTAAGGACTTGAAAGAAGAAGAAAAATCCCGACTTATTGCCGTGCTAAAGAATCACAAAAAAGCGATTGCTTGGAAAATCTCCGATATTCGTGGAATTGATCCTCACTTTTGCACACATAAAATTCTCATGGTGGACGACTTTAAACCCACTATTCAAAGCCAAAGAAGGGTGGATCCCAAGATCCATGACGTTATCAAAAAAGAGGTTATCAAACTTCTTGATGCGGGCATGATCTATCCTATCTCGGATTCACCATGGGTTAGTCCGGTCCATTGTGTGCCTAAGAAAGGCGGAATCACTGTTGTTCCCAATGAAAACAACGAGTTAATTCCTACTTGTCTTGTTACAGGGTGGAGAGTTTGTATAGACTATCGCAAACTCAATGATGCTACGAGAAATGATCATTTTCCCCTTCCTTACATGGACCAAATGCTTGAACGTCTAGCGGGTAATGATTATTACTGCTTCTTAGACGGTTTTTCAGGTTATTTTCAAATACCCATCGATCCCCAATACCAAGAGAAAACCACATTCACTTGTCCTTATGGAACATTTGCTTACAAAAGAATGCCTTTCGGCTTATGCAATGCTCCTGGGACTTTCCAAAGGTGTATGATGGCTATCTTTCATGACATGGTTGAAGAAACTATGGAAGTCTTCATGGATGATTTCTCGGTCTATGGTGATTCGTTCTCTACTTGCCTTGCCAATTTGGAACACATGCTTAAGCGGTGTGAAGACACCCGCCTTGTTCTAAATTGGGAAAAATGCCATTTCATGGTAAAAGAAGGCATTGTGCTTGGACATAAAATCTCTAAAGCCGGTCTTAAAGTGGACCGTGCTAAAGTGGATGTCATAGACAAATTACATCCACCTTCAACCGTGAAGGGTGTGAGAAGTTTTCTGGGTCATGCGGGCTTCTATCGTCGATTCATTCAAGATTTCTCTAAAATCGCTCGCCCGATGACCCACCTCTTGGAAAAAGAAACTCCTTTCATCTTTTCCAAAGAGTGTCTTGAATCGTTCAATCTTCTTAAGGACAAGCTGACTAAGGCACCGGTCTTAGTTACCCCTAATTGGGAACTACCTTTTGAATTGATGTGTGATGCTAGCGACTTTGCCATTGGAGCGGTTTTGGGCCAAAGAGTGAACAAACACTTCCAACCAATCCATTATGCTAGCAAGACAATGACGGGGGCTCAATTGCATTATACCACTACCGAAAAATAGCTTTTAGCTGTAGTGTATGCCTTTGAGAAGTTTCGCCCCTATCTTGTCCTTTCTACCACAATTGTCTCTATCGACCATTCCGCGTTGAAGTACTTGTTGACTAAGCAAGATTCTAAGCCAAGACTTCTTCGTTGGGTTTTGCTCCTTCAAGAATTCAAAATTGAAATTCGTGATAAAAAGGGAGCCGAAAACCTAGAAGCGGATCATCTAAGTAGACTTGAGGATCCTTATCAAGGGGATCATCTGAACCAAGAGATCAATGATTCTTTTCCCCTTGAGGCCTTAATGTCTATTCATTCCAATCTTGATGACACCCCGTGGTTTGCGGACATTGCAAACTACTTAGCGGGTGGAATTCTCATCAAAGGGCTAACATCCCAACAAAAGAAGAAGTTCTTTATAGATGTTAAGACTTACTTCTAGGATGACCTTATCTCTTCAAACAATGTGCTGATCTGATTATTTGTCGATGTGTTGATGGACCGGCATATTTACAAATCCTTTATGCTTGCCATAAAGGACCCACCGGTGGCACTTTGGTCCCAATAACACCGCGAAGAAAGTATTCGACTCTGGATTCTATTGGCCCACAATTTATCTTGACGCTCACGAAATGGTTAAGCATTGTGATGCTTTCCAACGACAAGGCAAGATCACACATAAATATGAGATGCCTCAAAATTTCATACAAGAATGTGAAATCTTTGATGTATGGGGTATTGACTTTATGGGGCCATTTCCTTCATCTAAAGGGAACAAGTACATCCTTGTAGTCGTTGAATATGTTTCCAAATGGGTTGAAGCTAAGGCTCTCCCTACGAACGATGTGAGGGTGGTTATGAACTTTCTGAAGCAATTAATTGCTCGATTTAGTGTTCCTCGTGCTATCATCAGTGACCCCGGGACTCATTTTTACAATGATCAATTCGCAAGAGTCATGGCAAAGTATGGTGTCAATCATCGTCTTTCCACCGCTTATCATCCCCAAACCAATGGTCAAGCCGAGAATTCTAACCGCGGATTGAAGAGAATTCTTGAGAGAACTGTGAGAGAGCATCGTACCTCGTGGGCCGATAAGTTAGACGATGCTTTGTGGGATTTTCGTACCGCCTATAAGACCCCGATTGGTTGTACACCTTATCGTCTTATGTACGGGAAAGCATGACACCTCCCTATCGAGCTGGAACATAAGGCATACTGGGCCTTGAAGTGGGCTAACTTCGACATCAACAAAGCCGGCGATCTTTTAAAGATTCAACTCAGCGAGCTCAACGAACTAAGGAATGAAGCTTATGAGATCTCGTTGATCTACAAGGAGGAGACCAAGATCATCCATGATGCTAGGATTAAGAACCGAGAGTTCCACGTCGGTGATCAAGTTTTACTCTTTAACTCTCGGTTAAAGATCTTCTCTGGCAAGTTGAAGAGCCGCTGGTCTGGTCCATTCACCATCGCCAAAGTCTTCCCCTACGGCACCATTGAGCTTTCTCAGCCAAATGGGCCCAATTTTAAGGTGAATGGCCAACGCGTGAAGTTGTACTTTGGTGAGGACATCTCTCATGATATGATTCCATCCCTCACCACGTTTCTCATGAACTAGTTTTGGGTCGAGTCAAGCTCGTGACTCGGTGAACAAAAACAAGCGTTTCTCGGGAGGCAACCCGTGATCTATCCTTTACCGCTTTCATAATAAGTGTAGGGGGAGCCCCGTATGTGTTTGTTGTCTTGTCTCTTCTTATGTGCAGGGATTCAAGCTTCAAAGATCCATTCTGATGACTTTTGACGAACCGTGTTCCCGTGTACCCGTCTTCCCGGTTCTATCCTAAACTGTCGTGATTCAATATTTCATATCTTATATGTTCACATTGAAATGACTATAGTTGTCCTTTCTTTAGCAAGATTTAAACAAAGTGCACAATGTCATAAGTGTAGGGTAGTTTACTCCCACATGCTTAAACATTGAGGACAATGTTTATATCAAGTGTAGGGGGGGACTTCTATCGAAGTAAGTGGTCTTTTCCATGAATTTGCCCTCATTTTAACGGGAAAATTTGATTTTTCGACATTTTTCAAAATTTTTAATCTATTTTGGCCTTATAGTTTCCCTTTGTTATCGTTATTTACTTTCTTTGCTAGAATAAATTTTCAATAAAGTGGTTTTAAATTTTTCAAAGTCATGAATATTTTGACTCAACCCGAGTTTACTTATCTAAGTTTACTCTAGCTAGTATCCTTAACGTGTTTAAGTCAAGTTTTGCTAGGCTTTTATATAGGGAACTTTAAAACCGAAAGTCTTAACTCCTACGGGTTAAGAACAAGAACTTTTTGCAAGTTCTTATAATTGATCCTAGAAAGTTGTTTATCAAGGGAACTTTAAAATGCGAATTCTAAACTTGAAAGAGTCTAAGAATTTGCAAGATCCTATTGATGACTTGAAAACCCAAAACTTTGGTTTAATTGGCTAAGCATCCACGAGTCTCATTCCTTAAGATTTTAAATTGTGGAGAACGAGAGATGATAGAGTCAATTATAAGTTTGGTATTTGAAATGTGTATAGTTGAAGTTCGTTTTCTCGATTCTTAACCAATTAAAAGTCCTAACAAAATCGGGTTTATAATTGTTTTTGGTTGGTAATGGTATTTGGATATTCTATGTCTATTATAAACCAATCAAAAAGGTAAAAATAATATGAATACGTAAAATACGTACTACACTAAAAACAAATTGCACATAACATGTAAAATGCACACGTAAAATGCTAAAATGAAAAGTACAAGTGAACAATGCAATAAAATGAAAATACAAAATGCTGAAATGATTTTAAAACTAAAAAATTGAAATGTACAACTCAATTAGAACAAAGTACAAGTGATAAAGCTAAGGTTACAACCCTAATTACCAAAAGTACAAGTCCTTAATGCACAAGTTCAAAATCTCCAAAATTAGTAAAATTATTAAGCTATTATTGAAATCTGCCAAACAACAAGGACTGAAATGGAAATTTCCTAAACAAGAAAGTATTAATACTAACTTTGAAAACGTCCCTAATTACAAGGGACTTAACTTGCCAAAAACAAAGTAATTTCCACAAAAACGGGCTTAATGAAAATCAAGTTCGTTTAAGCTTATTTCTAAAGCTTTTTCGAAAATTCTTTTTGCAAAACTTTTAAAATGGAAAATTAGCTAGGTGTGCAAAAGGTGATAAGCTGAAATAAGCTAAAACGTCCAAACACACTTTCCAATAAGCTCACAATAAGCTAGCTTAAAAACCAAACAAGCACAATCTGATTTTTCTATTGGAATTCAAAGATAAGCTAACAAGAAGCACGTAATGTCAATTGGTTTCAAAATTCATCAAGTAATAAACTCAGAAAATGGAAATAAGCAAAATGAGAGCTTATTTGACTAACGTTGACCAAAATACAAAATAAGCTAAAAAGTTCCAAAAGCCTCAAAAACATGTTTCTAAGTAATTCTATGCAAGAAAAATGCTAAGTTTATGAAAGAGATTAAGCTGTATTGAAAAAGGACTTAAAGGACATTACAAGCACATCAGAGACTTTAATATGCTTATTTGAATAAGCAAATCTGAAAACTGTATTTTCTACCTTATCAAACTTGAAAGCCTGTTACTCAAGGTTTCCAAAAACTCCAAAAACATGTAATTTCATCTAGT
Source organism: Glebionis coronaria (assembly GCA_025667525.1). Classification (NCBI taxonomy): domain Eukaryota; kingdom Viridiplantae; phylum Streptophyta; class Magnoliopsida; order Asterales; family Asteraceae; genus Glebionis; species Glebionis coronaria. The sequence goes on along the minus strand of JANFOE010000253.1, from coordinate 216,747 downwards.
AATGAAGATTTTAGAAGCATGTGAAAAATCCAGAGACTTAGTATGCAGGTCTGTGCAAAGTTTTGACTTGTGAAATGTGATTTGACTGAACAATTGACCGAATCTTGGACTGAAACAAACTTTAACAAGCTAGATGAACTTATTAGAAAAGGTTTTGAATACTTTGATAAGCTACAACTCAAAACACATTGAATGCCAAACACTACTTTACTGAATTTGAAGAATTCTTATCAAATGAAATTGAGATTACAGGTAATCTGAAAGCTAAGAGTTACTTGGAAATTTTTAATACACCAAATGCACCAGATAGGAACCAAAACTTGACATCTTTGAACACTAGAAAAGGAGTTGGACACAAGAGCACTTTCAAAAAGGATTTGACTAAGTTTTGGACTAGAATTTTGATCAAAGCTTGAAAGACACAACTAGCACTTATCACACTAGATCAACTACATTAAACCACACAGATTTCAAACACAAGATTAGATCAAAACAAGCTGCTACCAGAAAATACTGATCAATCAAATTCTAACAGCCTTAGGACTAAAGTGAAAACAGATTTAACTAGTTTCTATGAATTACAACTATCAAACTATCAAACTGAGCTAACAACTAATCACATAACATCAAACTAACATTCACTTGACAGTTCATCACAGAAATCTATCTAACATTAATCTATTTGCAGAAAATGTAATTTTAGGGGAATTGAAATTAGAAGTGAGTACTAATAGCAAGAAGCCTCTGTTGTAGGAGAAGACAGGCGTTGAGCCTCCTTAAATCTGCACCTAACTCTATGAAACACCACTAATTACCACCATTATTTATCTACCATCATCATCATCATTATATCAACCCAAAACAGCTTCAACTATGCAATTATGACTTCTGGAATGAAAAGAACAGCTATAGTCTTCAAATCAGCTTCAAGTGATCAAGTTATGATCACTAAAACAACATATATTAATGGAGATTGAATAGTAGAACAGAACACTAAGAAGATTGAAAGAATTTGGGAATTTTATTGAATTGTAATGGAAAGGTTGTTACAAGATTGTTATAACTACCTAACAGACTCTCAAGTGTGTGTCAAGCACTTGAGAGTTGTTGCTAACTAACTTTCTAACTGAAAATGAGAGAGAAATTAAGTGTGTGTGTTTTTTTCACACTTAAGCTACTTCCTCACAAATGAGAGCTATCTATTCTATTTATAGAGTGAAAGTGATAAGTTGTTGGAGTTGGTGACGTGTAGGAGCCAATCAATTGCTTCCACGTGTCCTCAATTGGTCAATTAGAATTTGCAGGTTATGAACACAATTGGGCTTTTCTTATTGGTTGACTTTCAGTTTAAATGAGCACGTGGGATGGATTCGTCTTCCTCTTGCAAGCAATTTTGATGTTTTGATCTTTTGCTGAAATCGCCTCTAGCTCTATATCGATCTTGCGTTTTTGTTCTTGAAGGAGATGACACGTGGCAAGTGTTGACTTGGTGTTGTAATGTCACACCGATTAATATCCACAAAGAAGAAATATGATTGGTGAGTGGGGGAACTTGTGGATTGCACTGTGTAGATTTTGTTAATTAATGGGAGGCGGTTATGAGTGGCCAGCTGGCCATTATTTAGCAATCCATGTTCTTATATTCAAGCCTTACCATTGGTTGACATTATCTTCACACGGATCAAACACAAAATTTAACAAAACTTGTCATTTTCAGTCCCTTGCTTTGGCAAAATGTTCACTTGAGCTCTTATCTTCATTCTTTTGGCAATTTAGGTCCTTCCACTTGCAAACTTGATCAAATAGCTCCTTTGACTGAGTTGACTTGTAATTTGACCATTTTGACTTGAATCTTGACTTTGACAAATTTGCACTTTAGCCCCTTAAGTTTGTAAAGTTGTCAAGATAGGTCCTTGTACTTCAAAGTCTTGTCACTTGGCATCCTTCTTGAGTCTTTTCTTCATAATTAGCTTGAAAATCATGATTTCTTCAATTTGTATCGTTTTACCTACACAAGTGTACACAAACACAAACATACCACATAATTCTGTTTTGACAAGATAAATCCGGTATTTTGCTTCATGTTTTAGGGTGATTTGTTGATTAATTTATATGAGTTTTTGCTCATATCAAATCCCCTAAACTTGAACATTGTCATGTCCTCATGCAATGCTATATTTTAAAGCACAAATTTACATTCTCTTCATAATTAATCTACCTTGGCCATTATGGAATGCATCTACACTACTCTACACTATATGATGCATGATTTTGATTTTTAACAATGCAATGCACAAGAAACAATTCTATTTATATCTTTTTGGATTTTCTTGAAATGGTTTTGATGGAAATAACTCATAAGAAATCAATGACTTGGATTGGGGCTTTGGTACCATGGATACTTATCACTCTCAAGTTTCACTTTCCCCATACCAAGCTTAAAAATGGAATCATTGTATTCACAAGTAAAAAGTGCATCAACTTATTCATGCCAATTAAATGTGGAACCGATTATTATTTTAGCAAATTGCTTTTGGGCAAATTTGTCATTATCTAAAGCGTGAAATATAAGAAATTCAAAATCCAAAAATAAGGAAGCACGGTTTTAGTCCTAAGTAATCCTCTCATCCATTACTTGAAAAACCACTCACAATTAATATAAGTCCGTTTCAAGAGTAATAAGTCATTCGCCTTACGTGTAAAATCCTTATGTCATGCTTTCATAAGTAGCTACACACTCGCTAAGGAAAGAAAAATAAAACTCACAATAATTTACATCCGCCGCCTTTTTGAGACTTTGGATCTTCAACCTCGCAACCCGTCAAGGTAATATTGGATTGGAGCAACTATTAAATCCCCGCAACCCGTCAAGGTAATATTGGAATCTAACGTTACTATAATTAAAACTTCACTGCCCCTCTTGGGAGTCTTGTATTATTTTTCTTTTCTTTTCTTTTCTTCTTTTTCTTTTTCTTTTTTTTCTAGCCACTCATTTTTTTGTAAGCCGCTCTTATTTTTCTTTATTCCTCACAAAGAAAGTTGAAAAGAATAAAAGGAAAAAACACCCGCTAAATATTGAGCATGACATAAGTCTAGTACACATAAAACGTTCTAACTTAGAATCTTAAGACGTACTTATATCAACCGTGAATGATTAAACAAAAATGCATAAGAGATTACAAACCAATTAAAACCGTTCTTTATTATTTATTAACATATATACATGCGAAGAAAATAGAGGTAAAGAAGAGAAGGGTTTAGCCACAAGTAATTATCATGAAGTTTATCTAGCCCTTTTATACTTGCTTCAACTCTATCATTTCCCATTCTCCACAAATTTAAAATCTCAAAGAATGAGATTGGTGGATGCTTAGCCTAATAGACCAATGAAGGACTACATGGTTAAGGATACTAGCTAGAGAATGCTTAGATAAGCAAACTCGGGTTGAGTCAAAATATCCATGGCGGGCCTAATATGTCAAAGAAGTCTAAACTTGTTAAACCATGTCCTTATTATATTTTTTTATATATATTTTTGATGAAAAGTACAAGAAGAAATATATACAATGCAAATGTGTTATGCAAATGAAAAAAGATTGATGCAAAAGATTATGAATACATATTTTTGGTGGCCAAAGTAGATCAAAAACTTGAAAAATGTTTGAAAAATTAATTTTCCAATGTTATCATGAAGATCAATGACAAGTTCTAGGTAAGGTCACTTCGATAGAAGACCCCCCTACACTTAAGCTAAACATTGTCCTCAATGTTTAAGAGCATGGAAGTATAAAAACTTCCCCTACACTTATGACAATGAATAGACTTTAATAACCCAAGTTAAGGAAAGATCAACTATTGGTGAATTCATGTTTAAGCACAAGGTGTCTATGAAACATCACAATAGTAACGAAGTGAACCGGATACAAGGGCCTCCTCCATAAGCTCCAAAACATGAAATGAGTGAGCAACCCTACAAACAACATGAAGACAAAAGAAGGTCTCCCCCTACACTTATCCTCAATTCTATACCCTTATTTCCAACCTACAACACTCTAAACCTAGTTATACGATGCTTGAGTTAAGGAGTCTCTAGCTCGACTCATCCCACACTTAAAAATGCCTAATACCTATCATGGAGAAGAAAATTTTTTCCATTTTTAAGAATAATCTCCATGATGAGGTAAAACAAGTTTTCATTTATCAAAACGCCATAAATATCCCCCAGGATCAAATACATAATTACCATCCCACTTATAACACAAATCCACAACTAACTTCCCAAGCAATGGTGAAAAAGATGAGGTGTTCTCCAAAATGGTGGACCATATGTTTTCCAAAAGGTAATAAGGTAATGCTCTCAAATCTTTCACAAGTTTTCCTTTTGTTGCATCAGGCGGATACTGAGATGGTTTAGCAAGCTCTATGCCAGGATCAAAAATCCGTTCCTTGATGGGAAAACAACAAGTGTTGGTTGCCTTAGAAGACTCTCCCTTGTAGGTCACATGGTGAGAGAAAAAGTGTGGAGGCAAGGGTAACAACAAGCTCTTAGAAAGAAACCATCATGACTTGTTTTCCTTTATCACTTTGAAAGGTTGAGGTGGGCAAGGAAAAAGGTAAAGGATCTTCATGCAATAGAGATTCTAAATAGAGTATCTCCCCATCCTCATCAAGATAACCAAGAGTGTACTCAAAAGATATATCCTCCGTTAAAAACTCGTCACTCTCATCCATGATAGAATCCATCTCATCACCATAAACATCATAGATTGGGCTATCAAAGATTGGTGATTCCTCAAAACCAAAGGAAGTATGATCATCAACAAATGGAGAGTCACAAGTAGAAATCTCATCATCACTATAGTCATCATATGTTGGTGTATCATAAAGAAGAGATTCTCCATCACTAAAGTCCTCATGAATATGGTTATCATTGTGGAAAAGTGGATTGTCATATGAGGTTGCACCAAAATTTAACTCTTGAGGGTCAAAAAAATCCAAAGATGAAGTAATGGAAGCAATGATCTCAACATGAGGTAAATCATACACTTGAGCAAGCTTCATAAAAGTATTCACCACAAACTTCATCAAGGATATCAACTTGATTTACCTCCTTATCAATAACATCAATATGCTTCACGGTTTCGGGTTCATTGGATTTCTTAGACAACTTCCCCATGTTAAACACAACTCTTTCATCTCCTACCCGCATTATGAGTTCACCTTCCGCCACATCTATTAGAGTTCGACCCGTTCTCAAAAATGGCCTACCAACAATCAAAGGCACTCTAGGATCCATATCATAATCAACTACCACAAAATCCACGAGAAAGGTAAATCTATGAACCCCAACAAAAACATCCTCCGCATTTCCCACCGGATAAGCTATTGTACGGTTGGATAACTCAAGAGTCATCTTAGTAGGAGTGAGCTCGGGAAGTGAAAGTTTCTTTCAAACCGATAATGGAATGAGGTTTATGCTTGCTCCTAAATCCGCTAAAGCCATTCAATTTTCCACCCCCGGGAAATTGCAAGGAATAAAAAACCTCCCCGGATCTCCAAGCTTAGTAGGCAACTTCTTAAGCAAAACCGCGAAGCAATTTTCATTCAAGGAAGCATTAGGCAAATCCACCAATCTCTCCTTGTTAGAAAGTAAGTCCTTGATCATCTTAGCAAACTTAGGCATATTGGCTAAAACTTCTGCATAGGAAATATTGATCTTAAGTTTCTTGAACATCCTCAAAAAGTTTGAAACTTGGATATCATCCTTGTTCTTAAGCTTTTCCTTTCTCAATCGTGATGGATAAGGGAGACTTGGTTTTGGTTGTGGTTGAGTGGTTGATGAAGGATTTTCCTTATTGATTTCTTCATGAGTAGGTGTAGAAGTGGGAGAAATGGGAGAACTTGAGGATGGTGAACTAGATGTAGAAGGCTTATCACAAGAAGGAACAAAAGTGGGTTTAACAATAGGAGGTTTAGGAGGTAAAGGATCCTTTGTTGACTTACCACTTCTTGTTGTAATAGCATTGATATTTGCCCTTGGATTTGCTTGTGTGTTCCTTGTGGTATTTGATTATACATAATTTGGTTGTGAAGAAGAGCAAATTTCTTGTTATTTTCCTCTTGAGCATCTTTCATTTGTTTCTCATAAGAACTAAGCTTTTGAAGGATCAAATCCATGGGGTTAGGTTGTACATTCCCTTGATAGAAACCTTGATATGGATAAGGTAGAGGTGGTGCATTAAACCTTGATTTGGTGGATAAAAGTTATTTCCTTGATGTTGAAAATTGTTGGGTGCCTTGTAGTTATTCCCTTGATAATGTGGTCTTGGGCCTTGATTCCGTTGTAACAATTGAGGAGGATTTTGGTGAGGTTGGGTGGGTGGTTGGGTTGGGAATCCCGGTGGAGTAAGGTAATTTTGAGACTTGTAAGAAAGGTTATTGGGATTGATATTTGGCTTGAAATGTTCACGATGTTCCTCTTGGTAAGCATAACATTCCCCTTGATAACCTTGCACCTTATCACATTGTTCATAGGAACGGGGACCTCCATAAGTCTCACATGAAAGGGTAATGGCATGCACATCATTTGTAGAATTGTTCAATGAAAGGCTCTTAATAGCTTGGATCAATTCTTGATGTGCCTTAAAACTCATCTCATGATCCCTATCTATCTTTTGAATTATCTCTTGGTGACACTTGAGGAATTGGTTATCACAAGGTGTTTGAGAATTGTTTTGGATAACATGAACCCTTTCTTCAAATTGAGTGTTTGTTTGTACCATTGCTTTGGTCTTAATAATATCCCAAGCCTCTTGAATGGATTTAAGAAGAATATTCCCTCCCGCGGAAGCATTGAGTGAGTCTTGGTGATGAGGTTTAAGGCCATGGTAGAAAGTATTGATTTGGTGAACTTCATCCAATCCATGGTTAGGGCATCTCCTCAATAACTCTCTAAACTCCTCCCAAGCATCACTAAAGGTTTGACTAGGTTTTTGTTGAAAGCCTATAATTAAGTTCCTCAAAGCCGTGGTCTTAGATGGGGGAAAGAACTTGTTCAAAAACTTAGTAGTGAAACCATCCCATGTGGTGATACTATCGGGTGGTTGTGTATCTAACCAATGCTTAGCCGGATCCTCTAGTGAAAATTGCACCAATATCAACTTAATGGCATCATGGGGAACTCCATTGTACTTAATGGTGTTGCAAAGAGCAAGAAATCTCTTAAGGTGATCATGAGGATTATCATTCTTGTTTCCATAAAAAGGTGTGTTTGAAACCAAGTTAATCATACCCGTTCTTATCTCAAATGTATTTGCAGGAATATCGGGTATCTTGATAGCATCGGCATATCCATGAACATTGGATTGCAAACGTTCCATCAAAGAACGAGTATCAACTTTGGCCATGGCTTCTTGTTGTGGATGAATCAAAGCACAATTCTCGTGATCGGCTTGATGGACGGTGGTGTTCCTACTCTTTCTCTTTTTCTTCCTTTTCAGAGGAAGGGGTTGTACACCAATCGGTATTTGTGCACGCCCGCGAGTGAGCATGCAACTCAATACGAGGAATGAGAGAGAAGCTTTCGTGTGACTTTGAAGAGAAAAGGATTATCCCCTACGAGTTTCAATATGAAATATCCACAAGAAAATAATAATATACGTATGTACTACTTGGGTGCAAGACCCCCAATGAAGCCTTCCTTCTTAGAATACTCACAAGTGAACGGGGGGTTAGGTGGCGCGAAGCACTTAAGTACCTATTGACCCTTAGATGGCATTTTATAGCACATCGCCTTTCTATTCACTTAATTGTTTGTATTATTCGAATTGTTGCTTATTGGAAGTATTTATCTATTCTTGCTTTATTTTGTTTGATCGATACACGTGTCAAGGACCGGAATGCCCCTCAACACGGTGTATTGCCTTGGAAATACTTATTGAGAATATGTGAATTGGTTGTTCTTATACGTATACGTATTTACTTATAATAATATATGGAAAATATTTTTATATATATGAGTTTTTAAGAGAAAATACTATATGTACATAAAAACCGAGAGAATCCAATAATATATATTTTTTGGGTGCAATCTCTTAGGAAAAAGATTGCTTTTTAGATTTTTTAATTTGTTTGGTCAATTCTTTAGGAAAAGAATTGTTTTGTTAACTTTTAAGTTTTTATGTATTTTTATATTTATGATTTTTTATTGTTTTTGATTTATGATACGTAAAAATAACGTTCACGAGGTGAACGGATCCCAAAAGCCAATGAAAACCGTCAATCGATAGTCTCTCGTAAAGTCAAAGAACCGGCAGCGGCGCCAATTGAAATGTGTATAGTTGAAGTTCGTTTTCTCTATTCTTAACCAATTGAAAGTCCTAACAAAATAGGGTTTATAATTGTTTTTGGTTGGTAATGGTATTTGGATATTCTATGTCTATTATAAACCAAGCAAAAAGGTAAAAATAATATGAATACGTAAAATACGTACTACACTAAAAACAAATTGCACATAACATGTAAAATGCACACGTAAAATGCTAAAATGAAAGGTACAAGTGAACAATGCAATAAAATGAAAATACAAAATGCTAAAATGATTTTAAAACTAAAAAATTGAAATGTACAACTCAATTAGAACAAAGTACAAGTGATAAAGCTAAGGTTACAACCCTAATTACCAAAAGTACAAGTCCTTAATGCACAAGTTCAAAATCTCCAAAATTAGTAAAACTATTAAGCTATTATTGAAATCTGCCAAACAACAAGGACTGAAATGGAAATTTCCTAAACAAGAAAGTATTAATACTAACTTTGAAAACGTCCCTAATTACAAGGGACTTAACTTGCCAAAAACAAAGTAATTTCCACAAAAACGGGCTTAATGAAAATCAAGTTCGTTTAAGCTCATTTCTAAAGCTTTTTCGAATTTTTTTTTTGCAAAACTCTTAAAATGGAAAATTAGCTAGGTGTGCAAAAGGTGATAAGCTGAAATAAGCTAAAATGTCCAAACACACTTTCCAATAAGCTCACAATAAGCTAGCTTAAAACCAAACAAAAACAATCTGATTTTTCTATTGGAATTCAAAGATAAGCTAACAAGAAGCACGTAATGTCAATTGGTTTCAAAATTCATCAAGTAATAAACTCAGAAAATAGAAATAAGCAAAATGAGAGCTTATTTGACTAACGTTGACCAAAATACAAAATAAGCTAAAAAGTTCCAAAAGCCTAAAAAACATGTTTCTAAGTAATTCTGTGCAAGAAAAATGCTAAGTTTATGATAGAGATTAAGCTGTATTGAAAAAGGACTTAAAGGACATCACAAGCACATCAGAGACTTTAATATGCTTATTTGAATAAGCAAATCTGAAAACTGTATTTTCTACCTTATCAAACTTGAAAGCCTGTTACTCAAGGTTTCCAAAAAGTCCAAAAACATGTAATTTCATCCAGTAATGAAGATTTTAGAAGCATGTGAAAAATCCAGAGACTTAGTATGCAGGTCTGTGCAAAGTTTTGACTTGTGAAATGTGATTTGACTAAACAATTGACCGAAGCTTGGACTGAAACAAACTTTAACAAGCTAGATGAACTTATTAGAAAAGGTTTTGAATACTTTGATAAGCTAAAACTCAAAACACATTGAATGCCAAACACTACTTTACTGAATTTGAAGAATTCTTATCAAATGAAATTGAGATTAAAGGTATTCTTAAAGGTAAGAGTTACTTGGACAGTTTTAATACACCAAATGCACCAGATATGAACCAAAACTTGACATCTTAGAACACTAGAAAAGGAGTTGGACACAAGAGCACTTTCAAACAGGATTTGACTGAATTTTGGACTAGAATTTTGATCAAAGCTTGAAAGACACAACTAGCACTTATCACACAAGATCAACTACACTAAACCACACATATTTCAAACACAAGTTTAGATCAAAACAAGCTGCTACCAGAAAATACAGATCAATCAAATTCTAACAGCCTTAGGACTAAAGTGAAAACAGATTTAACTAGTTTCTATGAATTACAACTATCAAACTATCAAACTATCAAACTGAGCTAACAACTAATCACATAACATCAAACTAACATTCACTCGACAGTTCATCATAGAAATCTATCTAAGATTAAGCTATTTGCAGAAAATGTAATTTTAGGGGAATTGAAATTAGAAGTGAGTACTAATAGCAAGAAGCCTCCGTTGTAGGAGAAGGCAGGCACTGAGCCTCCTTAAATCTACACCTAACTCTATGAAACACCACCAATTACCACCATTAATCATCTACCATCATCATCATCATCATATCAACCCAAAACAGCTTCAACTCTGCAATTATGACTTCTGGAATGAAAAGAATAGTTGCAGTCTTCAAATCAGCTTCTAGTGATCAAGTTATGATCACTAAAAACAACAGATATCAATGGAGATTGAACAGTAGAACAAAACAGTAAGAAGATTGAAAGAATTTGGTAATTTTATTGAATTGTAATGGAAAAGTTGTTACAAGACTGTTATAACTACCTAACAGACTCTCAAGTGTGTGTCAAGCACTTGAGAGTTGTTGCTAACTAACTTTCTAACAGAAAATGAGAGAGAAATTAAGTGCGTGTGTTTTTTTCACACTTAAGCTACTTCCTCACAAATGAGAGCTATCTATTCAATTTATAGAGTGAAAGTGATAAGTTGTTGGGGTTGGTGACGTGTAGGAGCCAATAAATTGCTTCCACGTGTCCTCAATTGGTCAATTGAAATTTGCAGGTTATGAACACAATTGGGATTTTCTTCTTGGTTGACTTTCCGTTTAATTGAGCACGTGGGATGGATTCGTCTTCCTCTTGCAAGCAATTTTGATGTTTTGATCTTTTGCTGAAATCACCTCTAGCTCTATATCGATCCTGCATTTTTGTTCTTGAAGGAGATGACACGTGCCAAGTGTTGATTTGGTGTTGTAATGTCACACGGATTAATATCCACAAAGAAGAATTATGATTGGTGAGTGGGGGAAGTTGTGGATTGCACTGTGTAGATTTTGTTAATTAATGGGAGGCGGCTGTGAGTGGCCAGCTTGCCATTATTTGGCAATCCATGTTCTTATATTCAAGCCTTCCCATTGGTTAACATTATCTTCACACGGATCAAACACAAAATTTAACAAAACTTGTCATTTTCAGTTCCTTGCTTTGGCAGAATGTTCATTTGAGCTCTTATCTTCATTCTTTTGGCAATTTAGGTCCTTCCACTTGCAAACGAGATCAAATAGCTCCTTTGACTGAGTTGACTTGTAAGTTGACCATTTTTTACTTGAATCTTGACTTTGAAAATTTTGCACTTTAGCCCCTTAAGTTTGTAAAGTTGTCAAGATAGGTCCTTGTACTTCAAAGTCTTGTCACTTGGCATCCTTCTTAAGTCTTTTCTTCATAATTAGGCTTGAAAATCATGATTTCTTCAATTTGTATCCTTTTACCTACACAAGTGTACACAAACACAAACATACCACATAATTCTGTTTTGACAAAATAAATCCGGTATTTTGCTTCATGTTTTAGGGTGATTTGTTGATTAATTGATATGAGTTTTTGCTCATATCAAATCCCCAACACTTGAACATTGTCATGTCCTCATGCAATGCTATATTTTAAAGCACAAATTTACATTCTCCTCATAATTAATCTACCTTGGCCATTATGGAATGCATCTACACTACTCTACACTACAGGATGCATGATTTTGATTTTTAACAATGCAATGCACAAGAAACAATTCTATTTGTATCTTTTGGATTTTCTTGAAATGGTTTTGATGGAAATAACTCATAAAGAAATCAATGACTTGGATTAGGGCTTTGGTACCATGGATACTTATCACCCTCAAGTTTCACTTTCCCATACCAAGCTTAAAAATGGGATCATTGTATTCACTAGTAAAAAGTGCATCAACTTATTCATGACAATTAAATGTGGAACCGGTTATTATTTGAGCAAATTTCTTTTGGGCAAATTTGTCATTATTTAAAGCGTGAAATATAAGAAATGCAAAATCCAAAATAAGGAAGCACGTTTTTAATCCTAAGTAATCCTCTCATCCATTACTTGAAAAACCGCTCACAATTAATATAAGTCCATTTCAAGAGTAATAAGTCATTCGCCTTATGTGTAAAATCCTCATGTCATGCTTTCATAAGTAGCTACACACTCGCTAAGGAAAGAAAAATAAAACTCACGCAATAATTTACATCCGCCGCCTTTTTGAGACTTTGGATCTTCAACCCCGCAACCTGTCAAGGTAATATTGGATTGGAGCAACTATTAAATCCCCGCAACCCGTCATGGTAATATTGGAATCTAATAGTTACTATAATTAACACTTTACTGCCCCTCTTGGGAGTCTTGTATTATTTTTTTTTCTTTTCTTTTCTTCTTTTTCTTTTTTTTTTCTAGCCACTCATTTTTTTTATGTCGCTCTTATTTTTCTTTATTCCTCACAAAGAAAGTTGAAAAGAATAAAAGGAAAAAACACGCGCTAAATATTGAGCATGACATAAGTCTAGTACACATAAAACCTTCTAACTTAGAATCTTAAGACGTACTTATATCAACCGTGAATGATTAAAAAAAATGCATAAGAGATTACAAACCAATTAAAATCGTTCTTGATTATTTATTAACATATATACATGCGAAGAAAATAGAGGTAAAGAAGAGAAAGGTTTAGCCACAAGTAATTATCATGAAGTTTATCGAGCCCTTTTATACTTGCTTCAACTCTATCATTTCCCATTCTCCACAAATTTAAAATCTCAAAGAATGAGATTGGTGGATGCTTAGCCTAATAGACCAATGAAGGACTACATGGTTAAGGATACTAGCTAGAGAATGCTTAGATAAGCAAACTCGGGTTGAGTCAAAATATCCATGGCGGGCCTAATATGTCAAAGAAGTCTAAACTTGTTAAACCATGTCCTTATTATATTTTTTTATATATTTTTGATGAAAAGTACAAGAAGAAATATATACAATGCAAATGTGTTATGCAAATGAAAAAAGATTGATGCAAAAAATTATGAATGCATATTTTTGGTGGCCAAAGTAGATCAAAAACTTGAAAAATGTTTGAAAAATTAATTTTCCAATGTTATCATGAAGATCAATGACAAGTTCTAGGTAAGGTCACTTCGATAGAAGACCCCCTACACTTAAGCTAAACATTGTCCTCAATGTTTAAGAGCATGGAAGTATAAAAACTTCCCCTACACTTACGAAAATGAATAGACTTTGCTTAACCTAATTTAAGGAAAGATCAACTATTGGTGAATTCATGTTTAAGCACAAGATGTCTATGAAACATCACAATAGTAACGAAGTGAACCGGATACACGGGCCTCCTCCATAAGCTCCAAAACATGAAATGAGTGAGCAAACCTAAAAAGAACATGAAGACAAAAGAAGGTCACCCCCTACACTTATCCTTAATTCTATACCCTTATTTCTAACCTACAACACTCTAAACCTAGTTATACGATGCTTGAGTTAAGGAATCTCTAGCTCGACTCTTCCCACACTTAAAAGTGCCTAATACCTATCATGGAGAAGAAAATGTTTGCCCTTTTTAAGAAAAATCTCCATGATGAGGTAAAACAAGTTTTCATTTATCAAAACTCTATAAATATCCCCCAGGATCAAATACATAATTACCATCTCACTTATAACATAAATCCACAATTAACTTCCCAAGCAATGGTGAAAAAGATGAGGTGTTCTCCAAAATGGTGGACCATATGTTCTCCAAAAGGTAATAAGTTAATGCTCTCAAATCTTTCACAAGTATTCCTTTTGTTGCATCAGGCGGATACTGAGATGGTTTAGCAAGCTCTATGCCAGGATCAAAAATCCGTTCCTTGATGGGAAAACAACAAGTGTTGGTTGCCTTAGAAGACTCTCCCTTGTAGGTCACATGGTGAGAGAAAAAGTGTGGAGGCAAGGGTAACAACAAGCTCTTGGAAGGAACCATCATGACTTGTTTTCCATTATCACTTTGAAAGGTTGAGGTGGGCAAGGAAGAAGGTAAAGGATCTTCATGCAATAGAGATTCTAAATAGAGTATGTCCCCCTCCTCATCAAGATAACCAAGAGTGTACTCAAAAGATATATCCTCCGCTAAAAACTCGTCACTCTCATCCATGATAGAATCCATCTCATCACCATAAACATCATAGATTGGGCTATCAAAGATTGGTGATTCCTCAGAACCAAAGGAAGTATGATCATCAACAAATGAAGAGTCACAAGTAGAAATCTCATCATCACTATAGTCATCATATGTTGGTGTATCATAAAGAAGAGATTATCCATCACTAAAGTCCTCATGAATATGGTTATCATTGTGGAAAAGTGGATTGTCATATGAGGTTGCACCAAAATTTAACTCTTGAGGGTCAAAAAAATCCAAAGATGAAGTAATGGAAGCAATGATCTCAACATGAGGTAAATCATACACTTGAGCAAGCTTCATAAAAGTATTCACCACAAACTTCATCAAGGATATCAACTTGATTTACCTCCTTATCAATAACATCAATATGCTTCACGGTTTCGGGTTCATTGGATTTCTTAGACAACTTCCCCATGTTAAACACAACTCTTTCATCTCCTACCCGCATTATGAGTTCACCTTCCGCCACATCTATTAGAGTTCGACCCGTTCTCAAAAATGGCCTACCAACAATCAAAGGCACTCTAGGATCCATATCATAATCAACTACCACAAAATCCACGAGAAAGGTAAATCTATGAACCCCAACAAAAACATCCTCCGCATTTCCCACCGGATAAGCTATTGTACGGTTGGATAACTCAAGAGTCATCTTAGTAGGAGTGAGCTCGGGAAGTGAAAGTTTCTTTCAAACCGATAATGGAATGAGGTTTATGCTTGCTCCTAAATCCGCTAAAGCCATTCAATTTTCCACCCCCGGGAAATTGCAAGGAATAAAAAACCTCCCCGGATCTCCAAGCTTAGTAGGCAACTTCTTAAGCAAAACCGCGAAGCAATTTTCATTCAAGGAAGCATTAGGCAAATCCACCAATCTCTCCTTGTTAGAAAGTAAGTCCTTGATCATCTTAGCAAACTTAGGCATATTGGCTAAAACTTCTGCATAGGAAATATTGATCTTAAGTTTCTTGAACATCCTCAAAAAGTTTGAAACTTGGATATCATCCTTGTTCTTAAGCTTTTCCTTTCTCAATCGTGATGGATAAGGGAGACTTGGTTTTGGTTGTGGTTGAGTGGTTGATGAAGGATTTTCCTTATTGATTTCTTCATGAGTAGGTGTAGAAGTGGGAGAAATGGGAGAACTTGAGGATGGTGAACTAGATGTAGAAGGCTTATCACAAGAAGGAACAAAAGTGGGTTTAACAATAGGAGGTTTAGGAGGTAAAGGATCCTTTGTTGACTTACCACTTCTTGTTGTAATAGCATTGATATTTGCCCTTGGATTTGCTTGTGTGTTCCTTGTGGTATTTGATTATACATAATTTGGTTGTGAAGAAGAGCAAATTTCTTGTTATTTTCCTCTTGAGCATCTTTCATTTGTTTCTCATAAGAACTAAGCTTTTGAAGGATCAAATCCATGGGGTTAGGTTGTACATTCCCTTGATAGAAACCTTGATATGGATAAGGTAAATCATAATCTCCACTTGAGAAAGCTTCATAAAAGTATTCACCACAAACTTCATCAAGGATATCAACTTGATTTACCTCCTTATCAATAACATCAATATGCTTCACGGTTTCGGGTTCATTGGATTTCTTAGACAACTTCCCCATGTTAAACACAACTCTTTCATCTCCTACCCGCATTATGAGTTCACCTTCCGCCACATCTATTAGAGTTCGACCCGTTCTCAAAAATGGCCTACCAACAATCAAAGGCACTCTAGGATCCATATCATAATAAACTACCACAAAATCCACAGGAAAGGTAAATCTATCAACCCCAACAAAAACATCCTCCGCAATTCCCACCGGATAAGCTATAGTACGGTTGGCTAACTCAAGAGTCATCTTAGTAGGAGTGAGCTCGGGAAGTGAAAGTTTCTTCCAAACCGATAATGGCATGAGGTTTATGCTTGCTCCTAAATCCGCTAAAGCCATATAATTTTCCACCCCCGGGAAATTGCAAGGAATCAAAAACCTCCCCGGATCTCCAAGCTTAGTAGGCAACTTCTTAAGCAAAACCGCGGAGCAATTTTCTTTCCAGGAAGCATTAGGCAAATACACCAATCTATCCTGGAGGTGGTGAAGTAGATGTAGAAGGCTTGTCACATGTAGGAACAAAAGTGGGTTTAACAATAGGAGGTTGAGGAGGTGAAGGATCCTTTGTTGACTTTCCACTTCTTGTTGTAATAGCATTGACATTTGCCCTTGGATTTTCTTATGTGTTAGATGGTAAAGCCCCTTGTGGTCTTTGATTATACATAATTTGGTTGTGAAGAAGAGCAAATTTCTTGTTATTTTCCTCTTGAGCATCTTTCATTTGTTTCTCATAAGAAGTAAGCTTTTGAAGGATCAAATCCATGGGGTTAGGTTGCACATTCCCTTGATAGAAACCTTGACGTGGATAAGGTGGAGGTAGTGCATTATGTGACAATCTAACATTTTCAGGTAGAGAATTATTTTCTCGTATAATATTTTGAAACTTATTTTTGTGTTGGTTGATGAACTCACAATTTACGGATTTAAATTTGGGCTTACGTGCATAATTTAGCGTCCTTTACGATTAAACCGGAAACCTTAGGACTACGTATTTACGTTTTTGAACTCCGTTTTTGATGAGACAATTTTTATTGGATTCATTTTGTGTCGTTGATTCATAATTTATAAAAACGTTTTTCGTGAAACGACCCGAGGGCACGTAAATCGAGGAAACTAGAATCGAGGAGTACCCGTAAGTCAGCGGGATGGGACAAAATAATTTATCCCACCCCACTATACATGGGACGGCCTAAACAAGACACCACATCAAAGATGTGGCATCATGTGAACACTTAGCTTACAAGTGTAAGCTATCCTTACACTTAAGCTACCACTTAACCTCAAAAACAACTAGCTAACTCATACCACCATTTCAAACATGCAAAAACAACTCAAACTCTCTCAAACTCCACCCCTTTTTCCGTCCCACTTCAAGAACAAACACCACCATTGATCTTTTCTAGCCACAAAATACTTGTTATCTAGCTATATTATGGAGTTACCTTGAAGCCTTGATTACTTGGTGGCCATTTTAAAAACAAAGGAGGTGATTTTCTTGTGTCCTAGGGCTGATTTCTCAACATACTTTCTTGGTGTTTGATGATCTTGGAGATATATTTGGTGTTCATCAAGTTGTTGTCTTCCAAAAACAAGATATACTCTTGGTTGGTAAAGAAGATCATCCTTTCCATTGTCTCTTGTTATTTTTGTAAAGATCAAATGTATTTTATTTCTTGTTGTATATGTATATGATGAATATATGATGATAAAAATGTTGTGTGGGGATCAAGTATTGATAAATATGCTTAAAAAGACTAATAACCATAAGAAACAAGGCTAAAATCATGCTTAATTTGTTGGCTGTATAAAACAGTATATAACCAAAACATAAACTGATAAATTTGCATGGTGGAATACATTTACAGTAAGTATAAGATGTCATACACATTTGAGAGTTGGCCATGCAATGGAATCATTAAAATGAGTGAGATATGATCAAAACAAGATGAGTGTGCTAATCTGGATAGTCTGTTTTGTAGGGACTGTTAAAGTAGTTAAACTTAAAATGAGCAGTAGCTATTTCTAAGTTAATTGTAGCACATAATATGAAGTTCATTCCATCCAAAAATGAGCTTCTAATTCATTGTAGAACTTTAGATATGATAAAAATGGTGAAGATGAAAATAAAAATCAGATTTTGAAGAATTAATATTTAATACTATTATATAAGCACTCAAATTATATAGTATAAAATGTGAAATTAAAACCCACTAACTTATGAATTTCATTTGTATAAATATGTATAAGGTTAAATAAATGGACAATTTATAAAAATGGTAGTTGAATAATATTTATAAGTTATAAAAACTATAAACATGATTTTTACGACTTTTTAGGCTATTACCGTAAAATTAACGTTTTTCGCCAATTAAAACATAGACGATCAAACCCGTCTAACGTATAGTTTTTAAAAGTCATATACTGATATATAAGTATCTAATACAAGTAAAAACCGATAAAACCCGAACTATAGGACATACGGACATTAACGAGCTAAGTTAGCATATTGGACTAATAATTGGACTAAATAAGTTAAACACTTATAAAAAGTACTTATTGGGCTTAACCCATTTGGGCCCAACATGTAAAGTGTAAATACTGATATTGCAAGTATAAAATGGATTAATATAAGTTAAAGAACTTATAATAAGCTTATTGGACTTAAAATATGTAAATAGGTAAAACTAGTAAACTAGTAAAAAGTCACCAATACATAAACACTAAAATGAGTAAACAGAGATATATAAACCCACTTGATCATCATCATATGTACAAAATCATCATATGTATATTGTTATTTTGATAAAAGTCATTGGACAAGAGTCTAAGACCGATTATTATTTATATAGGTTTCCGTGACCGAAGCACGCCCGTAGCCGATAATCCGTCTTTCATTATCAACGTGACTTCATAGCCTCACACTCTTTTCAATGTTTTATAAAATTATTTGTAAACCCGCGAGGGAGATAACATGCTATTTTTTGATAAAATAGAACACAAGTAGTCCCGATGGTATGCTTAATGATATGGACCCGAATGATGCTATGACCCTATAAACGAGATAAAAAGGATTATTAGTAGTTAGGTTATGTCACTTAAAGTCTCATTAGCATGAATTGTGAACTACCGGGATTTGGTAGACGCTTATGCATATGATAGTACTATTTGGGGAAGATCACCCCAGTTCGCGCCTTGACGGTTGATCCCCGTCGTACCATATTGATTGGTAAGTGAATTTATGTATGAGAAGATTTCCATAGCGTGATTTTTGTGACGACACGCTAACTTAGATGGGCAAATTGTTTGTCGGGTTCGCGGCCCGTTGTTTTTATAGTAAGGTAACAATGTCATGCGGCTAATAATAATCCTATATAACCTAATATCCGATATGGTACGATGCAAATAACGATGATAATATTACCTATATTGGTAATATTGAGGCTACGGTCTCATGGACGGTTTAAGATGTATGCTTGATTTTTATATTGCCTGACTAGCAATACGAGGACTTACTTCTGATATTATACTTGTGTTCTGATTTCAACGATTGTTTTATATAACGGTCTTATTAAACTCTATGAATTCACTCGACATTCGCTGATATGATTTTTGCATGTTTTTATCTCAGGTGCTTTAAGGTAATCCGGATGGAGATCGACTCTGATGGCCCACATCTTGGTTTAAAATTGCGTTTTGCGATCCATTGCGTTAAAGGTCTTAAAAGCCATTGCGTGATGCGTGATGCGATTGCGAGCGCAATTTAGACGTGTTGCGTTAGTATTAAAAAAAGTACAAAAATTATTAAATTACCAAGTAAATGCAATAAAGTTACAAATTAAGTTACTAGCATATTAAAATTAGGCGTATAATCTATTTTAAACAAATAAATCGACAATAAAGCGTGACAATAAAACACTTAGCAAAATACAAGATACCATATTTTTGTTATTGTGTTTGTTTTAAATGTTTTTCTAACAAGTCTTATTTTAAAAATCCATTAAAATATGTAGGTCTCTTTTAAATGGTTAAAATTTGAAAAAAACAATCTAAGTACTAAATTGCGACTATTGCTACCATTGCTAGCATTACACAAATGCGATGAATTGCGGTTTAATGCGAACGCATTCTGGGATGGCATTGCATTAGTCACCTTGATGCGAAATTTTGAATGCAACGCATTAATGCGTGCAATTTGCGCAATGATGCGCGCATTTTTAAACCAAGGCCCACATAATATTAAAAATGTTCATTCGATCTATGTTTTGTAAACTTAATGACCTGTATAATTTGGTACCTGTTGTACACTTTAAAACTTTTTATCGAATGAATGTATGATAAACCTTGTACAACCATTTTTATGTGTTGTCTATGATTGGAGTTATTATGCTATCCCGTAACACTTTAAAAGACCCTTCCGCTGTACCGATACGAAAATTGAGAGTGTTACACATTAAATCCTTGATTTGGTGGATAAAAGTTATTTCCTTGATGTTGAAAATTGTTGGGTGCCTTGTAGTTATTCCCTTGTTAATGTTGTCTTGGGCATTGATTCCGTTGTAACAATTGAGGAGGATTTTGGTGAGGTTGGGTGGGTGGTTGGGGTGGGAATCCCGGTGGAGTAAAGGTAATTTTGAGACTTGTAAGAAAGGTTATTGGGATTGATATTTGGCTTGAAATGTTCACGATGTTCCTCTTGGTAAGCATAACATTCCCATTGATAACCTTGCACCTTATCACATTGTTCATAGGAATGGGGACCTCCACAAGTCTCACATGAAAGGGTAATGGCATGCACATCATTTGTAGAATTGTTCAATGAAAGGCTCTTAATAGCTCGGATCAATTCTTGATGTGCCTTAAAACTCATCTCATGATCCCTATCTATCTTTTGAATTATCTCTTGGTGATACTTGAGGAATTGGTTATCACAAGGTGTTTAAGAATTGTTTTGGATAACATGAACCCTTTCTTCAAATTGAGTGTTTGTTTGTACCATTGCTTTGGTCTCAATAATATCCCAAGCCTCTTGATTGGATTTAAGAAGAATATTCCCTCCCGCGGAAGCATTGAGTGAGTCTTGGTGATGAGGTTTAAGGCCATTGTAGAAAGTATTGATTTGGTGAACTTCATCCAATCCATGGTTAGGGCATCTCCTCAGTAACTCTCTAAACTCCTCCCAAGCATCACTAAAGGTTTGACTAGGTTTTTGTTGAAAGCCTATAATTAAGTTTCTCAAAGCCGTGGTCTTAGATGGGGGAAAGAACTTGTTCAAAAACTTAGTAGTGAAACCATCCCATGTGGTGATACTATCGGGTGGTTGTGTATCTAACCAATGCTTAGCGGGACCCTCTAGTGAAAATTGCACTAATATCAACTTAATGGCATCATGGGGAACTCCATTGTACTTAATGGTGTTGCAAAGATCAAGAAATCTCTTAAGGTGATCATGAGGATTATCATTCTTGTTTCCATAAAAAGGTGTGTTTGAAACCAAGTTCATCATGGCCGTTTTTAGCTCAAAT
The DNA here is from genome assembly GCA_025667525.1 of Glebionis coronaria. Taxonomy (NCBI): domain Eukaryota; kingdom Viridiplantae; phylum Streptophyta; class Magnoliopsida; order Asterales; family Asteraceae; genus Glebionis; species Glebionis coronaria. The sequence continues at coordinate 195,406 of JANFOE010000253.1, read as the reverse complement.
GAATTTGCGGGAATATCGGGTATCTTGATAGCATCGGCATATCCGTGAACATTGGATTGCAAACGTTCTATCAAAGAACGAGTATCAACTCCGGCCATGGCTTCTTGTTGTGAATGAATCAAAGCACGATTCTCGTGATCGGCTTGATGGACGGTGGTGTTCCTACTCTTTCTCTTTTTCTTCCTTTTCAGAGGAAGGGGTTGTACACCAATCGGTATTTGTGCACGCCCGCGAGTGAGCATGCAACTCAATACGAGGAATGAGAGAGAAGCTCTCGTGTGACTTTGAAGAGAAAAGGATTATCCCCTTCGAGTTTCAATATGAAATATCCACAAGAAAATAATAATATACGTATGTACTACTTGGGTGCAAGACCCCCAATGAAGCCTTCCTTCTTAGAATACGCACTAGTGAACTGGGGGTTAGGTGGCGCGAAGAACTTAAGTACCTATTGACCCTTAGATGGCATTTTATAGCACATCGCCTTTCTATTCACTTTGTAGTTTGTATTCTTCGAATTATTGCCTATTGGAAGTATTTATCAATTATTGCTTTATTGAATTTGATCGATACGCGTGTCAAGGACAGGAACGCCCCTCAACACGGTGTATTGCCTTGGCAATACTTATGGAGAATATGTGAATTGGTTGTTCTTATACGTATACGTATTTACTTATAATAATATATGGAAAATATTTTTGTATTTATGAGTTTTTAAGGGTAAATACTATATGTACATAAAAACCCAGAGAATCTAATAATATATATTTTTGGGTGCAATCTCTTAGGAAAAAAGATTGCTTTTTGGATTTTTTAATTTGTTTGGTCAATTCTTTAGGAAATGAATTGTTTTGTTAATTTTTTTGTTTTTATATATTTTTATATTTTTGATTTTTTTATTGTTTTTGATTTATGATACTTAAAAATAACGTTCACTAGGTGAACGGATCCCAAAAGCCAATGAAAACCGTCAATCGATAGTCTCTCGTAAAGTCAAAGAACCGGCAGCGGCGCCATTTAATATCTCCTTTTTAGTTCGTTTTCCCTCGGTCTTATCGAATGGATATAACAATCTCAAGCTCGACTTTATTGTTTTTGGTTGTAAAAGCTTGATGGTATTCTATGTCTACTTTGCACGAAACATGTAAAAAAAAATGTAAAATAATAGCTAGATATGTATACGTACTACAGTAAAACACGTTGCAAATACCAAAATTAAATGCACGAAATACAAAAAAAAATGTAAAATTCAAATTTAAACTACAAATGTAAAATTACGAAGTACAAAATATAACACTAGTCCTATTTTTATCAAACTACAAATACAAAATAATCCATTTTTATAGGAAAACTAATGACATTTTATAAAATCTACTAATGAACTCATAAAAGGAAATTTATGAAACTTAAAAATCTACAACATTTATAATCGACCAACTAAACAAAATCCTATTGGTCCCAAACTAAAAGCCCATTACTGTATCTAAAATCTAATGTATCCAAAATATGTAATATCAAAATTAGTCAAGTTTGACTTAATATTCATTACAAACCAAAATCAGCTTCTACTCATTTTAACATAGTCAAAACTGATTATTCCATTTGATTGCATACCGAAACTAGAATAGGCAACTCCTAAAGGCTCATTAATAGAACTTAAACAATTATAAAACTGAAAACAATAATGAGACTTATCATATGTAAAATTAAAACTGGTTATCCTATCTGAACAACAGCTTATGAGGAAATCAAGTAGCTACTAACTGCTACTAATACTATGTACATCAACAGATTCAACTAGTCAACTAGAACTCAAAGAAATTCACTCAAACAAAAGTGACTATCTAAACTGATGTAGAATATTAAAAGACAGAATATCCAACAAGCATTCAAAGCATTTACCTATACTAGTTAAACCGAAACTATTATTACACTATAATAACAAATGCCGAAACTTTAAAAGTACTTTCACCTGCATCCAGTCGTTTAGTCCTTTGATGACGAAGCACGGCGCTGAGCCGGCTTGAAACTAACACAACTTCAACTACAAGTTACTAAGCCCTTCTATCAGTTTCATCCAAGGCTGCCCTTTGGTGTCGAAAGCTATCAACTACGGCTGAACTAAACTCACATCCAAATCAACCACTTGGTCTGCTACTATCTCGTCAGCAAATTCAAGCACCCTAATCTGTCGATCCTGCATAAACTTGAACACATTCGAAATCTTTGATTCTGTTAACAGAAAGTCAGTTCTAAAACATTATATTGAAATCTTTCATAAATTTATGTGAGTTAATTATGAGTTTTTTCTCCCATCACTTGCTAATAAATTTAATTGCAATAAATGAGGTTGTACGATTTGAAAAGTTACTTAGCTTCTAGCATAAGATCGTTTAAAAGTTGCTCGGTATTAATTAGAGTTCATAGCCAAGGCATATCTTATTAAAGCGGGATGCGAAGATTGGCGAGTCCGAAAAGGCCCTAACAAGGCATGAGGGCTACATTTTTTGCTAAAGATCCAAAAGTGATGTGAAGAATCATTTATCAAAAATCAATATGAAGGATCGAGACACACGATGAAAAGCAAATACTCCCCTAAATATCATGGAGAAGTCTATCCGAAAAGACCCTACCAAGGTATGAGGATAAATAGATCCAAGTCCTAAAAGGAGGCAGATCGTTGTAAATCAAAATCCCAAATAAAGATTGGAGAAAAATGAAGAAGTCGTGGTCCAAGTATGAAGAATCTCTAAAAACTTTAAGTGAAGAAATTCCTATTATGAAGAGAAGACCATAATTTCAAGAACGTCTCTTAAGATTCAAAGTATGAATTCGCTGCCAAATATCGGTCCGAGAAAGGTCTCGAGAAGCAGTTTTAAAAGATATGAACTTTATGAGGTCTCGAGAAGCAGTTTTAAAAGATTTTGTCCTTTAGCTAACTATTGATTAAATCGTCCTAACTTTATTTTCAGCCTAAATAACTATCGGAATAAGTCAAACAATGCATCCTCGTGATCATTCGAGACAATATTAAAATATAAGAGATACACCTAGGAATAAGGGAGTCTAAGTAAATAATTGGCCCACATGAATTCGTGTTAGTTTGCTAACTTATAATAGCAATGATCTCGTTTTTAAGCTTGGTATGGGGAACGTGAAACTTGAGGATGATAAACGTTCATGGCAGCCAAAACCCAATGTAAGTCTTTGATTTCTTTACTTGTTTTTATCTTTTTATTGTCCCTAAATATTTACTATTTAATAAAGGCCAAGGTAGGTTATTTATGATGGAAAATGTAAACCATGCTTTAAAATTAATTCATTGCATGAAGGCATTGCAATGGTCAAGTGTAGGGGATTTAATAAGTGTGAAAACACTTATCCTTTTACCACTAATTTCCAATTATAACAAGACCAAAACGTGTAATTTATGTCGTAGAAGTCGGAATTATGCGTGGTCTGTGTTTTTATTGTGTTTTAGGACCAAAAGATGAAAAAGGAAGAAAACACGGGCTTTCACGGGCTTTTATAGAAGAAAACGAGAAAGGATGAAGTCAAAAGATCAAGAGTGCTAAAAGAACGATGTCCAAAACCTATTCTGAAGATTTATCGAAGAAAAAGTCTAAAGATGGAAGTTTAATGAAGTCGAAGAACTCAAGTCTAAATTATAGAAGAAAATTATTAAGACATGTTCAAGTCCCGAGACGACGTCGAGAAAAGACAAAGATTTAAATCGAGTCGAGAAGAAAAGAAAGAAGGAAGCACACCACACATGCACTCCCCATTTCCCTATAAATACCCTCCTAATCACATTAGGAGGGGGTTAGCTAGTTTTAGTGTCTTTCATTTTTTTCCTTTCTAGTTTTTAGAGAGAGAAAGTTCCCAACTTTCTCTCACTAAGTTTCATCTTTTTCTTTCAAGTTTAAGGTTTGAATCATTCTTGTATTTGGATATCATTTAATTACAAGTTCAAGTTAAGCTTTTTGTTCTTTAATCTCCTTCTACATTTCTTGATTTTGCTTTGTCCTTGATCCTAAACTTTATTTTTGATCCGAATAGTTCTTTATTCGCGTTTGAATTTGATGTTTTAGAGTCTAAAAAAGTTAATCTTTTTACTCCTTATTAAGCTTTTATATGGCATAAGCTATAAGCTTATTGTGCTTATTGGCTTATTACGTTGTTATAGCTTATTGTTTCTTTTAAGTTTTCCTAAAAATTTCGTATTTTGGAAGTTTGATTAATCAAGCTTGTATCTGTGTCTTGAAAAGTTTCCAAATTTGTGCTTATTTACTCTTTTATAAGTTGGTGAGTTCTTATTGTAGTAACCGCTTATTCGTTTAAGCTTAGTTACTTTTGGACGCCATTTATATCTTAGAAGGGTTTTACTTGGTCACGATCACTTGGCTTCGATCGCATAGATTGTGATCTTTTGTTCTTTCTTTTGCTAAGATCCAAATCCACGCCACGATCAATAACTGCGATCTGTGGGTACGATGGTGTGTCACAATCCTTGATTACGATCGCAATGATTGTGATTAGTTGTGTTGCGATCACAAACCACGATCAAGGATCACGATCCACTTCTTGTGATCGTGGTTGTGATCTGGGAGTACGATCTTGTTTTCCATCGCATTGAATGTGATCTGACCCTAGACTACGATCGTAAGTACGATCGGTGGTCACGATGCATCTTTCTATTTGGGTACGATCGTATTGCGATCTACTCAGGCTGTTGTTTTGTTTTTCTTAGATTTCAAATTTAATCTTTCCCGCCTTTTATCTTAGTTTATTTTTACTAAGTTTTCAAGTCCTTAATCATTTACATTTTAATTTCCAAAGATTGCATTAGTTTATTTTTAGTTTAATTTTTAAAAGCTTTTTCTCGTCTCAACGATAATTTTCTTATTTGCTTTTAGTTTTAAAATAGATAATCAAACAAACCATCCTCTTGATCACCAAAAGACAATTGAGTCGCACTAATTAACGGTAATCAATTCAAAGAGATCGGAATCAACGAACTTTCGTAACTAAGTAAAAAATTAGTTATTAGCAGGTCTCGAACTCGAGACCTACATGTTATAGGACATCCGTCTCTACCATCTAAGCTGGGATCTCTTTTAGTTACAAGAATTACATTTTTCGATTTATATTACATTCTGTTTTATGGACTGTTTTTGTAGAAGTAAACGTTTTATTCATTTTAAGATTAAATTTAAAAGTAAAAAAAAGTATATTAACTTTTAATAAAAGAGTTTTTATTAATTTTGTTAAAATATAAAGTTTTAAAATTACATAATTACTTTTGTTAATAAAGTGTTTTAATAAATTAGTTTCATCTTATTAGTTTAAATAATAAATGAATAAAGTTTAAAAAATAAATAGTTAATTACTTTTAAAATTAAAATTGTTGAAATTATTTAGTTAAAATAAATAGTTTAAAATAATAATAAGTTTAAATTCGACCTTTAGATTTAATTTAGTTTCGTCATTTAAATATTTTATTTCATAGAATTTTTATCTTAGAACGACTTTTAGATTTAATTTAGTAAACGTTTCATGCACTTTAAATAAAAAACGTAGGATTTTAGATAAAAACCGAAACCAATTCAAATCAATTGTCCAAATTAAAACGAAAGTCTCAATTTCACAACTTCTTCGTGTACAACGAACCGGGATCACTCTCGTGTTTAATTAATCCATATTTATCTTATTTTGGACTATTACTTTTTCCTAAAGGTAATTTCCTTAATTTGCTCTATAACGTATTATATTAAAATACACCGACACTTTTCCCACACATCAAAATTTTTTAATATATATATATATATATATATATATATATATATATATATATATATATATATATATATATATATATATATATATATATATATATATATATATATATATATATATATATATATATATATATATATATATATATATATATATATATATATATATATATATATATATATATATATATATATATATATATATATATATAAGAGGAGGGATATGCCACATAAGCACGCATTAATCAATGTCATCATATTTTCCATAATTTTCGGAATGTTTTTTATCTAATTCGTATTTTCAAAAAACAGTCCGACAGTTACAAGATTTGAACTTGGGTTGTTAAGAGGGTTAGCAAACAGCATAACCACTAGCCCAACTAATTTGTTTGATTAATATCGTGCAAGATAAAGTGTATTTCACGTGTGAACAATTAGTAGTCATAGCTGTTAAGGATTTATATATTTTAAAAAAAATAAAAAAAACATGCATATCTTAGACATTCATTCATTCAAAAACTCTCTCAACCCTAAAATCATTATAGATTTCTAACGACGGCTGGATGTTTTCTTATTCACAAGTTTTTGAAACCATCAGATCAGATCACGGTCAATATGGGTGATGCTTGCGTCAAAAAAGGGAAAAAAGGGTACCAAAAACATATTCGTTGTGCATAGGGTCTGAAATAGAACGATCAAGTATGGACTATCGAACTAAATCTTTCTTGGTACACCTACATAACTCATAAACTCAAATGAGTTCAGTGGGCATGCCTTATTATTTGGGCTCTTTAGGTGAGTTATCCAGCTAGGGTTTTGTCAATCAGATTTACACAACAATTTTGGTGTGGCTAGCTAGAGTATAATTTACATGGATTTCATTTTCTAAGTAGTTTACTCATCTCCTACGCAGTCAGCTATCCTAGAAGAACTAAATTTTTTACTAGCAGAGGTTAGTATGAGCATCACTTTGTTTAAGTGCGTGAACTCATTATCCTTTAACATGATTCAAAACAAAAGACATTTCAAAGAGTACAAATTGCACTATATAAAATCAAATTTTTTCTCTTTTTATGCTTATGGAATTATTTCTAAACCAAAGGACTAAAATGAGGGGTGTTTAGTTTTTTGTATGTAGTCGTTAATTGATTGCTTAGTCGGGATTGTGGATTCATATTTTTCTTCTATCCCATCATCTTTTTCTATTCTTATTGTATAATAATCTTGCTTAAGAAATATATTTACACCTTTTATAATTGCTTTCTCTTCGCAAGGAAGGTGTTTAACCAAAGAAGTTGAAATTGAGTCCAAGAAAGTAAATGGGAAATATGCTAAGAATATCTGAAAGAGATTCAGGTGTGTTATTATTATTGATACTGTGCGAGTTGATGGATCGATATACCTTCTTATGTAATTTGTCAATTTTAACTTGGCGTTGTTATTCTCTTTCTGTCAGGTATCACTATGCGAGATAAACTAATATAGTTGGAGATCTATTGTAGATTTTTGAAACTACAAGATTTCTATTATGTCAGTCTGTAATTGTAACTATCGTAATAAATAGAATATTAAATTAGCTCAAAAATATGATTTGGTATTAAATTTTGTTCAAATCTTTTCCAGCACTCGGCTATGGCTATGGAATACTACTCAAGGGATCAAGAAGTTCAGGGCCGTTAGGTTCGTAAAAGTCACATGTCAGGATATGGAAGAATTTATTTTCAGGTTACCATTTCATTCAAAACTTCTTATATCCGATTTTACCTTTATGTAAGAAATAGACTAGGAAAAGCAGTTGTTAAAATTCTAGATTCACATATATGATGCGAGTTCATTAATATTCAGTAAATGCAATCTTGAGTTTTTTTACATAATTTTCAATCCATATTTTCATAGTTCTACTTTCCTGAATTTCTTCTTTGATCTTTTGGTTAGATTAAGCTTTACCATTGCTATGGTTCTTTTAATCATAGTCTGCAATATCCATGGTCAAAGCAGACAGAACAGTGGATCAAAGGGATGTCGTTGTTCTTACCCTTAAGAATTTTCAGGTACTAATTTGTGCCATTTATTGTTGACGGAATCAAATTTTTGGTTACTTTGGGCACACTGTTGAGCTAAGTCGTAATGGTAGGTGTGAAATATCAGTATGTGTTAACGACTTGAATCAACGATGCCTATCGGAGCTTAAGTTAGAAGCTGGAGGATGGTGTATGAGTTGCCAAGGCTCATGCAACCAGTCTAAGTATTCGTGGTTATTCAAATGGGCATGTCTAAAAGAAATTTTATACAAGTCAGATTATTCCACCTATTCTTGCAGACTTGCTGATTACACTGTTAGATTTGGTCCCCCATCCAACACCTTTTCAACAATCAGACTTGGCCACCAGTACACCAGGTGACGTTACTTTTTCCAATAATGGATTTTTAAGTTATAGATACTGCTATTGTATGAATGCTGGCTGACCCAAAGGAGGTATGAAATTTCTGCTGCAAATATTATTTTTTAGCAAAGTTAATGGGGCATATCACATTCCCATATGTAGTAACCGAAAGACTAACACTCTGTTCTCGAGTTTTATTTTCTAAAGAAAGGAAAATGAAATGAAGGAAACTAAAAAAACTTGTGTTCTTGAGATTTTTCTAAAAAAGAATGGAAAGGGGAAGGAAAGGTAAGGGACTAGATCTATAGTGTTATTTGTTTTAGATATAATCCTCCCAAAATTGGGTAGTAAGCTAAGGAGAGAATCTAAAGCTAAAATTCCCAAACAGATGAAGAGGAACAAGTTCTCTAAAGCATGTATGTAATTTATTTCATTGCCACTTCCTATTTATGTGTACAAGGAGGTAACACTGTGCTGATTTATATGAAATTAATATGTGCATTATCTCCTATACTTGATTTATTAAATATAGAGTAAAAAGCTAATATTACTTTTTTACTTTTTGGGATTTCTTGCTTATTTTACCATTCTGTATGCTGCAATTTCCAATGGAATATGTAAGTTCTCTTTCTGTTTTTTTTATTCACTAACAATAACTATAGTCATAATTGAATCTTATATGTGTTTTTGAACAATTCTTAAGTAGTGGATTGAAAAATCTTCATTTGAGCTTGATGTAAATTTGAGTGTTTGGGTCTAGCCAAGATTGGAATATGGAAACTACAACAAACCTATATGATAAAACTGGAGTCGATATCAGCTAAGTCTACTTAAGAAGAAAAATGTAACTCAAGCCCGAAGAACTTCACCATTTGGTACTACATCAAGTTCTGGAACATCGACGTCTATTTTTGGGACAACTAAATCCCAAGGAACGAATTATGTGTTTGGTAACACTCAGTCATCACCCGTGTTTTAGTCAAATTCATCAGATCCTAGACTAATGAATTCACCGTGTGGGCACATGCCCAGATTTCGGGCAGACTATGTTCCAATCCTTTGATATTTCAACACCGTTTGGTACAACAAATACATCGTCTTCTGGAACATCAGCTACTTTCGAGCTAGAAATTTGCCTTCACCTTTTGATACACCAACTACATCGACAACTACATCTAACCAACTTGACACTAATTATACAATATTGTTTATGTTACCATATAAACATATAAATAATCAATGCCAAACACCCCTTTGTCTATTGTAAAAAACTTAAATGCGCTCAACTAGATTATTCCTAATCTTTTAAATGTTTGCATTTGTCACTTTAGCACTTTAACATATCTATTTTTCTATTGCAATATCAGTCCATTGTTGACGCATAATGGAACATCATACTACCAGGTCAAGATGTCACTATCAATACTAACATTAGGAAATCGTTCACATACACAAAGGTATGGTTTCGTTACCCCACTTAGTTATCGATATGTAATGGCCATGTTTTAAGTGTGGATAGTGTTGTCCCATATTATTATGATGATTAATGATAGAAAATAGATGAAAAAGATGGAATCCTAGAGAGAGAAAGTAGTGAGAGAAAGTAGAGAGAAGGCGATTATTAACTTGGTGAATATTAGATTAGAGAAAATTAGAGTTACAAATGATCATCCACCCTTCCTAACATGCTAGGAAGGGCCTTATATAGCCGGGCTTACATGTAACCATATTGGGCTATATTGTTTAGACCAGGCTTGTGTTTTAGGCTTTAAGTAGCTTAAATCCAAGCCCGTGAACCATGACTATTTAACTATCTATTACAAAATTCTAATAAATATTACAATAGAAACCTATGACCGAACATTCTTGTTTGACTCAATATTTTGAGGTTAACAATCTCCCCCAATGTGAGGTCATTCCTCTTCGATATTTGGAGTCCAATGGAGATTTATGAATTTCGTCATAAATGAGTCTTGAACGTGTAACCGTAGTCTTGTTCCTTCATGTTGTGATCTTTGAGCCTTTGTCATTGTCTTTCAACTTAGCCTTGCGATAAGTCTTTCGACATGAATATATGGTTTTGAATCTTTGACTTTGCTGAGTACACCGTGACGCCACCTTCTCGAGACAAAACATAGACACGGACTGAATGGCTTTGATATTCTTCCTAAATCGGTAGCGTTTTACCTCCGGTCGGTGAAGACCGTTATACGATATTAAATACCGTACCTGTGATTAGGTAGATTCAATTAAGAATCTCCTTGACAGGGTTTCGCGGCTGTACTAGTCGTTCTCTTTACTCGACCGTCTCAAAGCAAGACTGCAAACATAAAGAGTGAATCAGTTGGATAAATATCCGCTTGATTAAATTCGTCAATTCAAATTCCTGGAACAAGTTTGATTCATTAAGAATCTTACTATTGTTCCTTTCCAGTTGACACAAGTTTGATTCATAAGAATCTCACAAGTCACCTACCGTAGCGCTGTTTGATGTTGACGCTAGAAGGATTTCCATTCGTCACTGTGAATATTAATGAATATCACTCTGAATGTTCTGGCAAGACCATAAAGATATTGCATAGAAACCTGAAATGAGTTTGAATCAATTCAGAATCAAACCACTATTGCTTTTCAGTTTTACATATGTTCAATTCATAAAGAATCTTACACATGACCTACCACAGTGCTGTTTGATGTTAACACTGGAAGGATTTCCACTCATCATTGTGAATACTAAGTAGTATCACTCTGAGTGTTCTAGCAATATCACAAGGATATAGCATAGGACTCTCTTGATCTTCATCCGTGTGTCCTAACGAGATTTGATTGATCTCTTGGCTCTACACTCGATTTGTGAACTTTTGGTAGTCGGAGGCTGGAGCAGATGCCACCTATTCAATATCAACTATCTCGGAGTGAGAAAGTCAATATAAATCGTGTTGATCTCCGTGACAATTAAATAAACTTCTTTTGAGAGAAGCCTGAGTAGCTAGGAAAGGGTTGTGCTTTACATCACTGGGTCCATGATAAGTTGTCTTCATGATGTGTTGACCCGGTTTATGCCTAAGTTGTATGGAGGTCTTCTTTTTTAGACCCTTTATCCTTACATTTCTTTTTCATTCTTCAACCCCTTCAATGCTTACCAAGACATCATTAATAACACCTTGTTGTGATTGTTCCAGTGCTATAATCAGTACTTAGTCGGCATTCAACTACGTTCACATTCTACTCCATCTTTCCTAAGGACTTCTAATGATCTATTGGATTGTCTCTAGGAAGATCCCTCCGGTTCTGGTTGGATCATAGGACTTAAACCTAACCACCCTTTTGCCACCAATAACGTCGTGAATTAAAGATGTTGTGGGTATTTGATCGTAACGATGAAAATCACTTTAAGTTCTAACAAAGTGTTTGAAAAACATTTAACACCTTGCTAGTTTTGTCGTTTCAGAAATGCTCCCCCTTCACATGTGCATCGATAATCGAAAGTGTTTCGCACATGTAGGTAAGAGTTAAAGTGCTTGAGTCTTATATAAGATCACATTTTAATCAAATTTTCTCCCCCTATCTCTAATATATAAAATCTTTTGATATTAGAGATACCAAATTTGGTTAAAATATATTGTTAAAAAATAGTCTTGAAAACTTTCGGGAGAAAAATGTGTCAAACTTGGCATGAATTTTGGAAAGCTCCCCCTCAAAAATTGATCCAATGGAATTGTCATTATGAGGATTTGATCCACATTAAACTTTTGAGAATAGGAGTTGTTGAACACACAATTTTTGAAAGATTTTGAATATCATTGAGAAATTCTTAAAAAAATTGTGTTCAACACTTTTTAAAAAAATCAATTCTTTTTGTCGAAGAGGTTTTTCTAAAGCATAACTTGAGTTCATAGACTTTGAATGTCTTGACGAATCCACTCAAGTGTAAGAAGATTTAATTTCTTTTGCTAAGGGTAAGAGCACGAAATCGTACACTCCCCCGTGAATATAGAACCGGGTTGCAATCTGAAAGTGATTTCAAGCCATTGTGTTGAGCTCAAAACGTTGAATGTTTTGTGACAAGCTCAACCCAAGATAGATTTCTCTACCCGTTGTTGGAAATATTGTCCAAAAGAGAAAATTTCCTTTAAAAAGATAGAAATGACATGTTTTGAAAAATATTTACAACTTTCATTCGAGCTTTATGTACACACCTGTGTCGTTATTGAGCGATATTTCTTGGTACGTCCATATTATCGATACTGAAAGACATGTCGAGAAGAATATTTTTGGATTATCAAAGATTTTTTAATTTTGTATTTTGCTTTTTCATTAATATTTACTGGTAGATGTTTGATAGACGAATCAAGCATGCTTCTTTGCTAGAACCTCCAGTTCTGCTGGAGTCAAACATCCCATACCAATTGGCCTAACAAGATACGCAAACCTCTCTTTCGAAAGAGTTTTTGTAAACAAGTCAGCTAATTGGTAATCAGTTCCAACAAAGTATAATTCGACAATACCCTTTTCAACTTGTTCCTTAATGAAGTTGTATCTGACATCGATGTGCTTCGTGCGGGAATGCTGTACCAGATTACAGGAGATGGCTATGGCCGACTTTGAGTCACAGTACATAGGTACTTTATCAAAGTGGAAGCCATAATCCGTGAGTTGTGTTCTCATCCAAAGAACTTGAGCACAACACGCAGATAGAGACACATACTCCGCTTCGGCTGATGAAAGTGACGTGCAATCCTGCTTCTTGGAAGACCATCCCACAAGCTTATCTTGACCTAGAAATTGTGCACCACCAGAAGTGCTTTTACGTGTATCAAGACACCCTGCATGATCAGAATCTGAATAGGCCGTTAGAAAGAAACCGGTTCCCTCGGATACCAGAGTCCCATGTGAATGGTATTCTTAAGGTACCGAAAGATCCGTTTAACCTCCTTGAGGTGCTTTTTTCAGTGGGTTCATGCTTGATATCGTGCACAATAGCATGTAGCATGATGAATATCATGTCTGCTGGCTGTCAAGTACATGAGGGACCCGATCATGGAACGATATCTCGTTTGATCTATCGGTAATCCCTCCAAATCAGCATCAAGGGATGTGGTTGATAATGGTGTCCCAACGGGGTCACATGAGGTTATACCATGCTTTTCGATTATCTCTTGACAATACTTAGCTTGGTTAATGAATATAACACTTGGGGATTGGTGAACTTGAATTCCTAGAACGAATTTTAGTTCGCCCATCATAGACATTTCAAATCTGTTGTGCATTACTTTTTTGAACCATTTTGAAAGTTTTGGGTTTGTAGACCCGAAAATAATGTCATCAACATAAATCTGCACAAGCAAAATGTCATCCCCATATTTATAAGTGAACAAAGTTAGATCAATAGAACCTTTTGAGAAACCTTTGGAGACCAGAAATTTCGAGAGCTCGTCGTACCACGCCCTTGGACCTTGCTTGAGTCCATAAAGTGCTTTGTGGAGACGATACACCTTGTCAGGATAATGAGGATTGACGAATCCTTCCGGCTGTGTGACATAGACTTCTTCCTTCAAAGGACCGTTAAGAAACACCGTCTTTACGTCCATTTGATTGACAATGAATCCCTTATGTGCAACATAAGCAAGAAAAATCATGACCGCTTCCATTCGAGCTACTGGTGCAAATGATTCTTCAAAATCAATACCCTCTTTCTGTCCATACCCTTTAGCCACTAGCCTAGATTTGTTCTTGATGATCGTGTTCTCTTCATCCATCTTCTTTTTCCAGATCCATCGAAGATTTAATGGTATTACATCGTATGGTCTGTCAACAAGTTCCCAGACTTTAAGTCTTTCAAATTTTTGAAGTTCATCCGTCATCGATTCAATCCAAGCGTGATCAGCCATGGCTTCTTTGATGTTTTTCTGTTCAGCTGAACTCACGGCGAGTGTGAACATACAAACATCGCCATCGGTGTGAAGCTGTCGTCTTGTACGAACGGGCTGTGAGGGGTTTCCAATGACATGAACCAAAGGATGATCTCGGCTCCAATGATGTGTAGAAGGATGTCGTTGATAGAACGTATGCATATTTGACGGATCAACATGGCGAGTAGAAGACTATCCAGTTTCATGTACCGGTGTACCGAATGGGTTGATAAATTAGTCTTCGTCAGATAATGCAGTGTCTGCTTGATTTGTGTTCTCTGGAGCAATGACAGTAGTTATTGATGTTATAGGATCGACTGTTGAAGTGATATTCTGAGGAGGTAAATCTGCAGCAACCCGTGTTGAAGTAGATGAAGTTGTATCCTTTTGTTGACGATCATCGGTATCATCATTCTTATCATGAGTGACAGCGAAAGACTTTGATACAACTTGTTTCTCTCCCGTGAAATATTCATCATACATTGGTCCATATAACATTTCCAACTCTTCAATTGTCGTGTCGACTGTCATATCAGCTCTAGGAACATTTTCTGGAACCATCGTTGAACTTGACGGTTCATTGTTGTGGTCTTATGTTCTGACTTCCGTGCGGTTGTGAACGGAATCGTTCGTTGTGGATTGGGACTTAAACTGTTTTGTTCAAGTGCCATTTCATGTAATTCATCAAATCGAATGTGAATAGTCTCGACAATCAATTTTGTTCTCTTGTTGTATACTCTATACCCCTTAGACTGAGTTTCATATCCCACAAGAATACATCCATCACCTTTCTCTTTCATTATCCAAATTTTCACCATCTAGTATAATGTAACAAGTACATCCAAAAACATGAAGGTGTTTGAGTGAAGGTTTTCGATCATGAATTATGTGATATGGTGTCTTTTCGTGTCTTGGGATAATTAAGGATCGGTTTTGTGTGTAGCATGCGGTTGACACGGCTTCGGCCCAAAAGTATAGTGGAAGTTTTGAAGCGGATAATAATGTTCGAGCAGCTTCAACCAAAGTACGGTTTCGTCTTTCAACAACGCTGTTTTGTTCGAGTGTTCGAGCAATAGATGTTTCATGTTCAATTCCTTCAACTTCAAAATAGTTTCTCAGTTTTGAATTAAAAAATTATGTACCTCTGTCAGTACGAACCACTTTGACTTGAGCTTGAATACCACGTTGTATCAGTTTAAAAAAGCTGATGAGAACTTCTGGTGTTTCATGCTTGGACCTCAAGAAGTGAGTCCATGTGTACCTTGAGTAATATTACCAGAATATATTTCTCTCCATTGATACTCTGAACACGCATGGGAACACACAGATCCATATGGAGAAGATCTAACCGTCCTTTTGAGCTTGGTGTATTTTTTGTCTTGAAACTACTTCGTTTAGCTTTACAAAGCTCACAAGAAGAACAAAGATGATCTTTGATGAATTTCAAGCTTGAAAGGCCTCTCACAATATCTTTCTTTGAAAGCAAGTTGATGGTATCAAAATTAAGATGAGATAAACGTTGATGCCATAACCATGCCTGAGTTGTGGAAGCTTTAGCCATGAAGCAAATTGGATTTGATGAAGTTGTGTCTTGAAGTGAAATTGTGTAAAGATCAGTACCCCGTGTACCGGTAAGTAGGTCATTCCCATCATAATCACGAACAAAACATGTCTTCTTTCTAAAAGCAACCTCCAAATCCGCATCACAGAATTGACCAACCGAGAAAAGATTGTGATTGAGCCCTTTGACGTAGTATACCCTTTTTATTGGAATATTCCCCTGAACCAAATCTCCATATCCTAGGATCGGTGCAAATTGATCATTTCCGAATCGGACCGTACCCAGGAATTTCTCCACGAAGTTAATTAGAAGCTTGAGATTCCCCGTCATGTGCTTCGTGCATCCGGAGTCCAGTATGAAGAGAGTTATTTTTATCACCTGCAGAAGAGTTAGAACACGATGGAGCATTTGCTAAATTGGGTACCACAGTAGTTGTGATAGTAGAATCAATAGTGTCCTTATCAGCATTTAAAGGCAAACTAACACTCGTTTTCACATTTTCTGTCCTAGCTTTCGGCATCCATTTATATCTTGGAGGACATTGATTAGCAAACCACCATTTCCAAGACTTACTAGCAGACTCATATAATTCCTTAATTCTGCTTCTAGGGTTCTTAGTGGTGGAGTCTGATGCATTACTTTTCTTAGTGGGGGTAGCACCAGAATGGTTCACTTTGCGTTTGGGATTACTAGCTCTAATAGGCTTCGCAACTTTCTGCTTAGTTCTAGTATCTACGCCTTTGACAATATTCATAGCACACATAGAATGATTAGCATGGGCACATTTTCCACATTTGAAAAAACGAATTTGACATTCATAGCATTCAAATCATTCAAAACATTGAAATCATCATTACATGCGATTACAGACTTTTTATTCTTAAAAATATTCAAATTCCTAGGATGTTCTTCTACTTCCTTCATCTTCCCTTGATTCTTGTGTTTCCAGACCTTATGTAACACCCCCAAACTTATACAACTCAATACAGCGGAAGACTCGTTGGTGTTACGGGATAGCACATTACTCACATCATAGACAACGCTTAAAAATCGCGTCGTTTAATATTAAAGCATTTCCATTCATAAATATCAAAGTTACATAGGTCCCAAGTCATATTATTTCATACAAAGTTTTACAAAGCATTTGAATGGAAATTATTAATTAAGTGCGGGCCATGAATTCTTGTTGTCTTCCCGAGCATTACCTTCAAGTACCTAAGATAAAACATGTTAAAAGAAAAGGTCAGAGAAAACGCCGAGTGAATTCATAGAGTTTAAATAAATCCATCAATTTAACATCGGTATAAAATTATTACCGATAATCATTTTGTACAATTCATTGTAATAGGCCATAAAATAGCCAAAGTCATTTTATACAAATCCTTATCAAAATCATAATATAGGCTTTCGCCTTCAAAATCATTATACGAACCAGTGTCGTAAAAATATCATACAATACGTTTTATAACGTTGTATGGAGTTAAATAAAAACCGTTATATGATTATGGTTATGAAAACCAAAACACGAACGTAATATCAATAGTAAGACCCCGTATTCCTAGTCAGGCAATATATCGTAATTTAATGCTTAAAGCAGTATTTTGTTAATTGGATTATTATAAGCCGCATGACATTGTTACCTTACTACAACAAACAACGGGTAGCTAGCCCGAAACTTAATTTGCCCATCTAAATTAGCATGTCGTCATAATAATCACGCTTATAGAAATCTTCTCATACATAAATTCGCTTACCAATCAAAGTGGCACGACGGGGATCAACCGTCAAGGCGCGAACTGGGGTGATCGTACCCAAATAGTACTATTATATGCATAAGCGTCTACCAAATCCCGGTAGTTCACAATTCATGCTAATGGGACTTTTAGTGACATAACCTAACTTTAATAATCCATTTTATTTCATCTATCGGGTCATTTAATCATTCATAGGGTCATACAATCATCCGGGTCCAAATCAATAAACAAACAATCGGGACAAATGATGTCCTATTTTATCAAAACTAACATGTTATCTCCCTCGCGGGTTTATAAAACATTTCATAAAAACATTTAAAAGAGTGTGAGGCTATGAACTCACGTTGATGTGGGAAAGCGGGTTATCGGCAATTCGGATGTACGGTACGTGCTTCAATCACGGATACCTAGACAAATAATACTCGTCTTAGACTCTTGTCCAATGACTTTATAAAAATAACAATTATGTATACATATGATGATTATATATATATGATGATCAAGTGGGTTTATATATTCTCATTCACTCATTTTTGTGTTTATGTATTGGTAACTTCTTACTAGTTTACTAGTTTTACCTATTTACGTGTTTTACGTCCAATAAGCCTATTATAAGTTTATTAACTTGTATTAATCCATTTCATACTTGTATTATCAGTATTTATACTTTACATGTTGGGCCCAAATGGGTTAAGCCCAATAAATAAGTTTATAAGTGTTTTAGCCCATTTTGTTGTATTATTAGTCCAATAACGTTAACTTAGCCCGTTAATGTCCGTATGTTATATAGTTCGGGTTTTATCGGTTTTTACTTGTTATATATGTTTATATATCAGTATATGAGTTTATAAAAGTTTACATTAGACGGGTCCAACCGTCTAAGTTTTATTTAACAAAAACGTTAATTTTACGGTAATAGCCGAAAAAGTCGTAGAAATCATGTTTATAGTTTTATAACTTATAAAACTTATCAAACTACCATTTTTATAAAATTTCCATTTATTTATCCTTGTACATATTTATATAAATGTATTATATAAGTTAGTGGGTTTTAATTCACATTTTATACTATTTTTATTTGAGTGCTTATATAATACTATTATACTTTAATTTCCCAAAATTTGATTTTTACTTTCATGTTTACCAAAACAGCCATATCTAGAGTTATATATGGAGATAGAAGCCCAAATGTTTATGGCATAAACTACATGATATGTGCTCCATTTAACTCTTCAATGGCTACTGTTGAATCAGCCTCTAAGTATTTTATAAAATTCGTCCAAAACAGTGTACTCAGATTTGCACTCTAAACTTGTTTTGATCATATCTCACTCATCCTAATGATTCTATTGCATGGTCAACTCTCACATGTGTACAAGACATATTACTTACTATATATTAATTTATCCAAGCCATTTTATCAGTTTATGATATGATTCTTTACTGTTTTATACAGCCTACTAAATTAAGCAAGATTAACCATTTTTACATATAGTTTTTCAACTTTTTACCCATGATTTCCCCACACAATATTTTTATCATCATATATTCATCATATACATATACAATAGGAAAGAAAATACATGATTCATAATCAAAATAACAAGAGGATGGGGAGAACATTCTTTATACCACCTTGATGATGTAGGTTATGATCAAGACATGGATTTTGATAGAGAAACTTGTGATAAACCAAGACCATCTTCAAGTCCACCATTCTTCAAGAACTATTGTGGAAAATCAGCCCTAAGACTCCATAGAAACTTCTCCTTGGATGTTATAATCACCACCAATCAATAGGGCTTCAAAAGGGCTTCAACATGTGTGTAAATAGCATAAGATTTCATGGTTGATTTTGATCAATGATGGTGGTTTAAGGGGTGAAGTGAGACGGCAAAATGAGAGGAAAAAGGGAGAGAAAGTTGTTTTTCCATGTTAGGAAATGAATAAGTGGTTTGAGTTAGTGGTTTTGTGTTGTGAAATCTTACTTTGTAAACTTAGCTTACATGTGTAAGTATTAAGCTAACACTTTGACACATCAAGTGGTGTGTTGTAGTGTTGTGGCCGGTTATAGTGGGGGTGGGACAAGTGTCCCACTTGTCTCATCTCCACTAATTTACGGGTACTCCTCGATTCTAGTTTCCTCGATTTGCGTGCCCTCAGGTCGTTTTACCAAAAACGTTTTTATAAATTATGAATCAACGGCACAAAACGGATCTAATAAAAATTGTCTCATCAAAAACGGAGTTCGAAAACGTAAATACGTAATCCTAAGGTTTCCGGTTTAGTCGTAAAGGACGTTAAATTAAATTCGTAAGTCCTAATCTCTTCTCGTAAATTTGTGAGTTTATGAACCAACTCAAAATTAAAATCCCAAAATAATATTCACGGATAAATTTATTTTCTGAAATGTCAGACTGTCACCAAAGATGGTGTATGTAAACGTAAGCACGTAATGTAGAATCCTTCGGTTTAGACGTAGTCGATGCTACTTCAAGACGTAAATCCAAATTTCTTCCCAAAAATAAGTGAGTTCATAATATAACATTAAAATAATATTTTTAAATAATATCTGAGAATAAAATATCAACCATAAATTGACGGATTGTCACAGCATTTACCCATAAACAGGATCTTTGTCCTCAAAGATCATCTTACCTTACTACTCGCTTCTTATAGAGTTAAAGCCATATGGGTATTTCCTCCACATTCGGTCTTTTCTCACAAGTGTAACCCATTACAATACGCGAGTTTCGTCAAACATAACTACGGGAATAAGATCAGGCTTAATGTTGACTTACTTTCTCTATCCATGATGTTCACGGGTTTTTGATGAATGCAACTTTTCGCCGATCTAAACTTCATTAAGGAATAGTCAGATTTTCACTTGATAGACATTTTATCAAGTTTGATATACGAAACATAATTCACGCAGCTCTTGAAGTCCTAAGGTAGATCCAGCTTATATTCCTTTCAAACCAATCTTTTACATCATCTCAATGGTCCCATACAACGGGGACTTATATCCCATGATCTTTCTGATCATCAATTAATTTTTCCATAGTTATATTTATTAGCATAACTTCACTACCCATCTCGCACTTCAAGATCTACATTTCATATTCACATAACCTCTTGCCCACTACTGGCAGTCAATAATCAGATCCTAATTTCAACAATCATTTCAGGTCTCGCGGGTCGGGTATTTTGTAAGGTTAGGTTCGCCATCATAGAAACCTTAAACCTAAAAGACATGTCCAACTCACAGTGGGTGTATGTCGGGTGTCTTCATCCCAACTCCTGCTTACAGATGCTCTAATATAGATCCTAACAAGATTCGATCTCGACACTAACACGATAATTATCAATGATAATCTTTCCAAACGAAAGCGATTTTACAGTTCATTACCAAAGGTCAATCATTCAAACATAAAACAAGACTTCTAGTGTTTTGTATCGTTACTTTACCTCGTCCCTTCGATTTGGGGTGGTACACAGTACTCTCATCAAGATTCGTTCTCAATGACTTCTGAGCAAATCTCTAGAAATTCGATGCGAAGCGAGGATCTTGATAGAGATGATTGATACAGGCACACCATGTTTACACAACTCATTTAAATACAAAAGAGTCAATTTCTTCATCAAGAATCTATCATTAACGAGAATGATATCAGCAGATTTGGTCAGTCTGTCGACGATGATCCAAATAGAATCAAATTCAGATGATGACCTTTGCAATAGCTAGACATTTACTAATGTATGAGGCAATGTCTGCCTTCATAATTTGCCATTAGTACAACTTCTTCTGATAGTGATACATTAAATCAGAAATGACAGGAATAGAATACTTATACTTATACTTACAAGATTCCAACATAACTATATCTCAAAATCTCCATTTTTAGGCAACCACAAGTGGCCTTTTAAACAATTAACGCCATCGGCTTCTCAATTTTGATGGTTCACATTAGCCGCGAACCCCTTTTTATTATCTATATTATCCTTTTTTACAATCATCGGCTATTTTTAAATTGTTCGGCAATTTATTTTGCACCTTCATTATTAAGGAACATGTCCTAATTGGTTCTTTATCTTTACATAATGTGTCAGTAATTACGTTCACTTTTCCTGATGAAATAATTATCATGTCCACAATTTACTCATAAATTCTTTCTTCATATTTTCTAAGTTTTAGTTTCATCTCAACTATCATTTTTATTAGTTTTGCTCAATACGACGTTTAAAGCGTCGATAATTATTACAAGTAATCAAATAATAAATATTTAATTTTTATGAAACATAACGTAAAAATTTTAATTTTTTTTTCTTAGTTCGACCAATTATAAAAATGTTAAAAATAAATTTGAATTTAATTAACAAGACTTTTGTTGATTTATCGAAAATAATTAAAATAATTAATAAAATCCGTAAATGTTCGAAAAACCTTCGTTTATTCTTTGGTAAAAATTTTCTTAGTTGAAAAGCAAAAATTGTCATTTCAAATTTTAAGTCATGGTTTAACGGTTTCCTCAATCCTTCTTAAGTTGTCTTAAGGTATACACAAACATTTACCCCTAAACAGGAGTTTAGTTAAATGTTTTGGGTATAAGGAAATAATCCCTTAAAAATCCTTTGTTAAAACATTTGTCAAAACATATTTCCATTTTCTTTTTGGTAAAACCCAAAGTCTTAAAAGGGCTCTAAATTGTTGAAGAGTCAATATAGATTCCATTATCTATTAATCACATGGTCAAATAATGTAAAGGATTAAGCCTTAAATCACTTGTTAAATATTCAAGATACAGGTTTTCATTGTTCGGCCAATTCAAGGCATTCTACAAATAATTATTAACTCTTTATTATTCTTATAAATAAACAAATGGTCCTTAATGATCACAAGCATGAATTTATCAATTTACAGCCTACACACGTGATTCACCAAATTTATGAATGCTACATGTGCATTGGTCAATCCAAACGTCATAACATGAAACTCATAATGGTCATTACAAGTTATGGATGTAGTGATTGGAATAGATAATCTCCTTCGCGGACGCGAAGTTGAAAATAACCATGCCGTGGATCAAATCTTTAAAACATACGCTAGAACCTTGTAAATGATCGAACAAATCTTCCATTTCGAGTTATGGATATCGTTTTCGATTGTCAATTTACTCAGTTCACAGTAATCTATAAATATAAGGAATGATAACACCATAGCTCTTCATGATGACGAGCTCGGTAGAATAAAATCTTTCTCCGACAACTCTCTTAGTTGTACGGTAATTCCTTTAAATCAGATGGTGCTGACGTACAGTGCACAAGCCACAGGTGCAGCACCGGGAATATAATCAATACCAACTTCAACTCACCTTAATGGCGAAAGTCTAAGTAATTCATCAACAAATACTTCCTAAATTTTCAGATAACGGAAACATCTTTTAATAAATTTATATTAGGTTCTTTCTAGATTATAACATATATGACTAATTCACAACCATTCATGGTATAATTTCAAGTCTAAATGCAGGATATGGTCATCCATCAAGAATTATTTAGATCACTTTTGATAATCAACATCTTATCATTTAGGGGAATTTTACTCGAGTTCCCATCAATTAATACAATTTTGTTATGTCATAATCAATCAATCCATTCTATTGGCAATATCAACTTTCCAGTTTTATTGCCGTCGATAAGATGTGAACTTCTCAAAAGACTAATAATAACTCATAATCCTTCACAAGTTCAAGGATATCAGGAGACATAACTACCATTAAAAGAGTAGCGTCAACGCATAATCTATGCGAGAGAATTTCAAATTAGATACAGATGAAAACATTTAACGAGTATGAATATATCCCATGTTTTCATAATTTGAGTACGCATTCGAAAGCTCCTCGGATCGTTACACAGTTCATTCAAATGAAATCAAATCAAAAGAAATGATAGGAACGTCGATACATCCAGTCGGGTATCAATACTCGGTAATCATATACTTTTCCTAAGAATCTCACTACGGGAGAATTGGACAAGAATGAATTGTCAATTGTCAAATAAGACAATTTCCACAGATGAGTAAATTTGACTCAGAAGAATAGATGCTACAGGCACATATGTAGGTGTCCCTAACACTATGTCCCTATTTTTCACTTCTTGCAGATCTCATAAAATTTAATCTTTCACAATCTTCAAAGAAAATGTAGTGTTTATTCATTAGTTTTATGGTGACTACTAATCAGCCTTGCATGGTCCATTCCAAATTGTATGTAGGCGCGCAACTATATATAATTTCAAGATTAACGATGCAATACTCAGTTCGTCAAAATTTTGTCATCATGTTTATAATAAAAACATTTTCATGCTTAATTCTTAAATAAGAATCAAAAATAAATTTATAAAGATTTTCTTTGTTATGGAAACAATTAAGTTTTCCAAGGTGTTTTATAAACAACTTTATTTCGGTAACGATTACTTATAATCTCACTTTGAATAATCCTTATAGTGATGAAAATCCAATTTTTCTCAAGGAATACCGTTTTATCTTATAAAAACAATCAGTGATCTGCAAAGGAGTGATAAAAAGTTGTTCACCAAGAACTAACTACAATATGATAGGAAATGAGCTTAGCCAAATAATCATGAGGTTCATGACCTTGATGGCACTCAAAAAGAATAATCCACAACGTAACTCAAATCGAGATGAGTACTTGTTAAATGGTTGCATCACCAATGCGAACATTAGGAAGAAGCAAGAAAAGATAGATAACATCGATACATGTAGAATTTAGCAATCAAAGGTAGTCTTTTCATTAATCACAAACAAGTCAAAATTGTACCGTAACACATTACGTGTCACTGTGTCATATAATTTCAAGAACTCATCCTACCAACTGATGTCTCAGTTAAGTTAGGGTTTTTTAAAAGATACCACAATGAATACTAATCTACAAGAGTCATGGGGGTTCCACCTGTCCTAGAAGATCCATCGGTCCCTATTCAGAAGAAGATTTCTTCAATTTATTTCCTGGACACTGAGCATCCTCATTATTGTACAATGGCCTAGGAACAACCCTTAATACGAACTAACAATCATTTAAAACCTTATAATTCAATCACAAAACTTAACGACTTCCTCTTAACAATCTCATATTCCATACGAGTTAAATTTTTTACTTTATTCAAGTATCAACCAACTTATACTCAATGAAACATCCTTCCTCATTTTCCAATACTTTCAACCTTATTCTTATACCTTAATAGGGAAATAAAAGCTCGATATGAACAACACTTAATTTCCAATCCTATAGCTCTTTCATTAATAGTTATCAAATGAGTCACTAATATGAAATGACTTGATCATTCTAGTAGACTTCTCGGAAAGGTACTAGTGGCATGAGGCTTTTGGGTAATGGTTCCAATGACAGCCTCAAGTGCAACATTCGCCCTTTCGATTTCAATTTTAAGAATTGGGTGACAACGAATCAGATGACATCTTTCTAGGTGGTAACGTTTTGTCAAACTCAACTTTATAAGGAAAGATCATCATGACATCGATATGAGATTTTATCTCGCCAATTCTTCTTCAATATCACAATCAACTAATATCAACATTTCTACGAATATCAACCATTTGTTGGGATCATAAATATCCACAACTTGGTTTAGATCTAGGATAGCTAGAATTCCTATGAGAATAGCTTCGATTAATTACTAGGGAAATTAGGGTTTCTTGTGACAATCTACGTCGTATAAATACCTCGTATAAATATCAAAATAATCATCAAACAATCTTGTAATCAAATTACATCATATATATATATATATATATATATATATATATATATATATATATATATATATATATATATATATATATATATATATATATATATATATATATATATATATATATATATATATATATATATATATATATATATATATATATATATATATATATATATATATATATATATATAATCCAAGTTATATATATTATTAAAATAACACTTCTCAGTCTGGCCTTGTCGGTAACTCGGGAATTCTTCGGCACCGTTATAGTCAAAAGATTTTTTAGACATTTTTAGAAAAATGTTTTTAGTTAAAAGATTTTGAAATGTTTTATTCAAAACCTTTGGTTTTAAAAATCTTTCGTTCTCTATAACGAGAGCTCTGGTACCAAACCGTAACACCCCCAAATTTATACAACTCAATACAACGGAAGACTCGTTGGTGTTACGAGATAGCACATTACTCACATCATAGACAACGCTTAAAAATCGCGTCATTTAATATTAAATCATTTCCATTCATAAATATCAAAGTTACATAGTTCCCAAGTCATATTATTTCATACAAAGTTTTACAAAGCATTTGAATGGAAATTATTAATTAAGTGCGGGCCATGAATTCTTGTTGTCTTCCCTAGAATTACCTTCAAGTACCTGAGATAAAACATGTTAAAAGAAAAGGTCAGAGAAAACGCCGAGTGAATTCATAGAGTTTAAATAAATCCATCAATTTAACATCGGTATAAAATTATTACCGAAAACCATTTTGTACAATTCATTGTAATAGGCCATAAAATAGCCAAAGTCATTTTATACAAATCCTTATCAAAATCATAATATAGGCTTTCGCCTTCAAAATCATTATACGAACCAATGTCGTAAAAATATCATACAATACGTTTTATAACGTTGTATGGAGTTAAATAAAAACCGTTATATGATTATGGTTATGAAAACCAAAACACGAACGTAATATCAATAGTAAGACCCCGTATTGCTAGTCAGGAAATATATCGTAATTTAATGCTTAAAGTAGTATTTCGTTAATTGGATTATTATAAGTCGCATGACATTGTTACCTTACTACAACAAACAATGGGTAGCTAGCCCGAAACTCAATTTGCCCATCTAAATTAGTGTGTCGTCACAATAATCACGCTTATAGAAATCTTCTCATACATAAATTCGCTTACCAATCAAAGTGGAACGACGGGGATCAACCGTCAAGGCGCGAACTGGGGTGATCGTACCCAAATAGTACTATTATATGCATAAGCGTCTACCAAATCCCGGTAGTTCACAATTCATGCTAATGGGACTTTTAGTGACATAACCTAACTTTAATAATCCATTTTATTTCATCTATCGGGTCATTTAATCATTCATGGGGTCATACAATCATCCGGGTCCAAATCAATAAACAAACAATCGGGACAAATGATGTCCTATTTTATCAAAACTAACATGTTATCTCCCCCGCGGGTTTATAAAACATTTCATAAAAACATTTAAAAGAGTGCGAGGCTATGAACTCACGTTGATGTGGGAAAGCGGGTTATCGGCAATTCGGATGTACGGTACGTGCTTCAATCACGGAAACCTAGACAAATAATACTCGTCTTAGACTCTTGTCCAATGACTTTATAAAAATAACAATTAGGTATACATATGATGATTATATATATATGATGATCAAGTGGGTTTATATATTCTCATTAACTCATTTTTGTGTTTATGTATTGGTAACTTCTTACTAGTTTACTAGTTTTACCTATTTACGTGTTTTAGGTCCAATAAGCCTATTATAAGTTTATTAACTTGTATTAATCCATTTCATACTTGTATTATCATTATTTATACTTTACATGTTGGGCCCAAATGGGTTAAGCCCAATAAATAAGTTTATAAGTGTTTTAGCCCATTTTGATGTATTATTAGTCCAATAACGTTAACTTAGCCCGTTAATGTCCGTATGTTATATAGTTCGGGTTTTATCGGTTTTTACTTGTTATATATGTTTGTATATCAGTATATGAGTTTATAAAAGTTTACATTAGGCGGGTCCAACCGTCAAAGTTTTATTTAACAAAAACGTTAATTTTACGGTAATAGCCGAAAAAGTCGTAGAAATCATGTTTATAGTTTTATAACTTATAAAACTTATCAAACTATCATTTTTATAAAATTTCCATTTATTTATCCTTATACATATTGTCACACCCCCAATTTATTAGAGTAAGACAACACAATGGGGTGCGACGGTCATGACTATCACAAGACATAGATACAAAGAACGACTATTTTAAAGTCGCTTTAATTTAATTAAAATCATAAAATTTGTTCGGAAGCGAATTACACAGGATCATAATAAAACATTGTTTCAAAAGACTTCAATATTGTTCCAAATATCCAAACACTAGTCACGACCATTTTATTTAAAAATCTCCCAAGCATAACCACGTCGCTCCTCCGTCTTGATACCTGAGAAAAACATTGCTAAAGTGTCAACACAAAGGTTGGTGAGTTCATAGGTTTAAGTTTAAATAGTGTGATGAACCATAAGATTTTCAAGGCAACCAACATATAATCTTATAACAAATACAAGATTATAATCAAAAGTATACGTTTCAACAACCTACGTCTAAGCTCATGACACCGAAGCGTTAACCAACCAACAAGATATAATGAGAGCCCGAGCAAATGCCTATCCCAAAGCATTCGTAACGACTCAAATGTAAGTGTATCTAATTTGGTCACACAACCAACATTAGATAGGGAGGTCAATCCCAATAGATCTATCCATAACATTCGCGCTTACACAAAGTAATTAACGGTTCACGATAGTGGGCTAAAGCATCTAGGGATATCGCTACTTAGACATCATGTAGGCAAACGTATCAAGTTTTAGCACTTATGTTCATCCGTTTAAAACAAGCAATGTTCTCACCCCAAAATAGTTAAAACAATTAAAAGTGGGGCTATGAAACTCACCTCGATGAAGTAGTGAATATGATCAATAAAGATAGCATGGAAAATTAAGGCACACAAAACGATGCGCAAACGATCTACTCGTAACCTAAGTAAAATATTCGTACTTAGGATAAATACAAGGAATAATAATGTACAATGCACTTGGTTGATAATTTATACTTGCTATAGATTTATAAAATGTTTTCATACATTTTTCATGTTCAACCAATTTAGTCACGGGGTCAAGTTTGGGTCTCGAAATCTTGTTAAATAATAGTCCGAAAAATTAACGGGTTCTCATTATAAAAATTAGACCGCGCGCTCTTCGATACTTGATAAATATCAAAATTTTATGAAGTCTCTAAACGCGGCAAATAATTATCTAAAGTAGTGAGCTCTTCAACAAATAAACAAGTGATCTTCTATTATTCAATAGGTGTTGATCAAGCATTTTTGAAAGCGACTTCCGAGTTCGTTACTCAACATTAAGACGAACGGAAAATTGTAATGAAAACTAGGTCGCATCAATTTTTATAACGTAATTTCAGATTTTCGGGGCATGACCTTTCGGTCGGTTGGAAATAGGTGCGGAGTAGGGTGTTTGGCCACATATTACACTTATTATAACAATTTATTCTTGTTTTTGGGAAATGGAGAAATGGCAAGTTTTTGTTTCCCCTTTTTCTTTCATACGCCCAACACACGCATCCCTTTTGGCTACTTCCTATTTTATAACTTGGTCTTGTCCTTTTTTTTCTATACACATACATACATACATGTTCATCATGCACACTATCTTTGTACTACTACCACTGTATTTCTTTCTTTGACATGGAAACCACATACATACATAGTACTCATATCATAAGTCAAAAGAAAGAAAGGGACGCCTAGTTTTGTTTGCTATTTGTGGTTTACTGCTTACGCAGGTGCACAAGGTAGAAAAGAAGTGGTCCCTTTTTGTTTACATGCTTACAAAACACAAGTACTATCTATTCATTATTCATACATCATACAATTGTAGCACATAAATAATGTTTTCAAACCTGCTCCTACTTACTAACTTTTATATTTACATGGTAACTTACACACACACACATGTTCGCTCTCATACACGTATACTATTATAGGCATTCATCACGTAATGAAATGAGACGCAGGGGTTCATGTAGTTTTTCTTGTTACTTCATTTACACACGCACATCGACATAAGCAGAATGGAGATCTTATGTTTCTAAACCGCACACATTTGGACATAAACCATGCATACACACATAGCCTATTATATTTTTGGTGCACTTTTGTTTTCTGAGTTAATGTACCCAGGCAGGGTACACACACATACACGCAATGTTTTAGAAGCTCACTTAAGGTGTCCCTGCTTGTGCTACTGTTCACGCAGGGTACACACACACCTATACTTGGTTTATTCACATACTCAAACATGCATATACTTATTCTACATGTACTCTTTTTAAGTTTTCCAGTTTCCTGATGGTTTGAGCTAGACTCATACGCACACCTTAGTTATAGTATAAAGGGTTAACAGGGCAATCTTTCATCACCTATGTTCATGCATAAAATCACACTACTAGTCTTACTCATGGCATCACATTACAACTGTCCACATAAAGATTATACCTTGAGTTCATACAAGTTGAGCTAGTATGTATTTATGCCTTCATGATTTCGTGTTATTTATAAATAATTTTTAATCACATAACAATCATTCTAGTATATCACATAAAATCACAGGTGTTCTACACGGTATTTGTCCACCTAGGGTTTCATGCATTCGATTTAATCCTAGATAATCAAGTCTAGTATTTTTGTGCATGTTTCATATGTAACTTTATTAAGTAAAAACGTAGCTTGAGTAGTCTTGGTCGTCAAGGTTTCTACTATAACCAACCACTAGACGTGACCTCTTGTACCACAACTAAGGTCGTTTAGTTTGCTCACAAGGCCTAAGTTACCACCCAAAACCCAAACCGTGACTTAGTTGTGTTGTATTTTAGGTTGTTTAATGGTTTTGGTCATCACATATATCCCAACTGTGACTTTTATATCGTAGTTTACAAAAATGTTTTTAGCAAGTATGATTATCAACCAATTATAAGATAAACAAGGTATAAGAACTTACAAAGGTCCTAAGCGTGATGAAGATGATGGAAATCAGGAACTAGTGAATCTTTAAATATTCTGTCTTGCTTGCTTAAATCAACTCGAAACCCTTGTTTACTTAATGATGTCGTAACCTATTCACCAAGAGACTTGTTCTTTTCTTTGCTAGCTTAAGTTTTGAGTGTCTGTTTTAAGTGAGAATGAGTGAGTATTTATAGGCAAAGGAGTGTGTTTAGGGTAAAGCAAACTTAGTTAGGACCTTTTTAGGGTTTGGTTAGTGCTATAGTTTGTTTCCAACTAGCATGGGAACTCGAAAGATGTTGGGGAAGAGTTTTATGGCAGCAAAAAAGAAGGAATATGTACTCACATTTGACTAACATTAATAATGTTAGTTGTATGATAAAAGTTTTAAGAATCCATGGAAGAAAAGGGTGTATACCCATCGGTTTTAGAGGAAAAGAGGGGACCATTTGTACAAGCAATTAAAGAGTTGGTGTAGTACATTGATTTTAAAATGGGCATATGAAACGTGGGTGAAAGTAGAGGGGGGGGGTCCGGTTTTACATAAGGACAAAGAAGGAGAAGAACTTGTTTTCCTTATTATTTCGATAAGTTGTAATTGTGTTGTTTGTAGTTTTTTTTATAATTGTAGTAGAGAGGTTTAAGTGTAATACTTAATTAGTAGGATCTTAATAACTTTGGTAAAAAGAAAAATAGAGAAATTTCTAATCGTGTCGTAAATATTTTGGGTGAAATACTTAATTTTGTATCGGACTTAATTATTCTAATTCACGTTAATTTAATAAGTTTTGGTTTCTTTAATAGAAGTTCCTAGCACGTAACGTAAAAGAATAATAAGTCACTCAAGTAATAATTTTCATTATTGTCATTCATATAAATTTAAATTTGTACACAAAATACGCGTAAACAATCGGGAGCATCAATAGACACACAAGTCTAACCCGAACAATCGCGTTTTACGTAAATCAGATAGATTCAAAATTCACGTTTGTGACATCCGACATCCCTTAAATTGAGCTTCGACCCGAAGCTCATAATTCAATGAAACTTATCTAATTAAAGAGATGAGGGTATTTAAGCTTAAATTGGTCTTCACGTTCCCAAGTAAACTCGGGTCCTCTTTATGCATTCTAATGCACTTTCACGATCGGTATACGACTTTATCTAAGTCGTTTCATTTCACGGTCTATAATTTCAACGGGTTCTTCAACCCAATAAATTGAGTTTTATTTGATTGACGTTTCGTTCTTCTCATTATTATTTAAAATTTGTTTTAGATTTTTCTAACTCTACCCAGTTTTATTTTCGTCAAAAACAATTTCCGCTCTTAGTATTTTTCGTCTTATACACGCTCTTGCATGTGATAGTGGGTAAGGAAATATTCGTATTAGTTTTACTCGTATCGCGTACGTTCTTACTTAAGACAGTAGAAAAATGTTCGACGTTCATAGCACATAAAAAAAATGATGAATAGGGAATCTTGAATATATTCTACTAATACTGTTATATTTTATTTTTACGATGACTACTATGAGCATGCTCGCGTTCGACCACGATAATACGTAGTTGATCAAGCTACGTACGTCTCGGGACAAACAGTTGCATCCTCCTTTTCATCATAATTTAACTCTCTAAGGTTGTAATTTATATATTAGTAGTCCATAGTTCATTTAGTTCGTTACCATTATTCACTTTCACAATCCACAAATTAGTCCATAGTTCATTTTATTTGTTATCATTGCTCACTTTTAACAATCAACAAAAT
This sequence comes from Glebionis coronaria, assembly GCA_025667525.1. Lineage (NCBI taxonomy): Eukaryota > Viridiplantae > Streptophyta > Magnoliopsida > Asterales > Asteraceae > Glebionis > Glebionis coronaria. Next base: position 163,327 of record JANFOE010000253.1, on the reverse strand, counting down.
AATTTACATACTTATTTGTACTAGTTCTCGTCAAGTTTATCAATAGTTTAGCTATTCCAAATCAAGTTGTTCGTAAAATAGATTTTTTTCAAAATTTTACTTGGTAGTACTTACCAAAAATGTTTCAACATTAGTTGTGGTGTTTTATACATTAAGTTTGTCGTCACGCCAGAGTTTCTAAAACTTGCATGATAGTCTATATCAAAATATTTCGTTATCAATCGTGTAGTTTTGTCAGAGATACCTTTACTGATTTTATCAAAATGTTTTATCAAAATTTCTAACATTCTTACTAATAAAGTTTTCGGTGATGGTCCTTCAAAGTATTATTTTTCTTTCAAAAATAAAATTTTATAATATTTTCCAAAAATATTTTATAAAACTCATTCTAAAAAAAAGGAATCATTTGATTAATTTTTCTCGGACATATATAAAATATTGTAGGATAAAAACCATTTCTTAAGTAAAAGCTTCACAAGATAAAAGATAACTTTTTTTTAAAAATATTTGGAAACAATTATAAAAAAAATTAAAGTACGATTACATAACCCAATTTTTGTTGGTGGTGACATCGACGGATGTCGAGTCATTTGATCTTCATAAAAATAAATTATTTAATATTTCACATCAGTCACTCAATTCTATCACAGAATTTTCTAGAGCTTTGATCACACTTTACTTACATTTCAGACGCTTCGCTTAATTTGTTTTTATCCCAAAATTGATTAGTTTGTTTAATCTGATCAACTAGTTAATTTCATCACAAGAATTTTCATCACAAAAATTGTTCATTTTCTTTTCATCTGCCGTTTGTTCATAATCATTTTGTAGACCTTTTATGTTCGACAAGCACTATTAGGATTTCTTAGAAGTGACCAAAATTCACAACTAGGGTTCCCAAGCTTTGTGACATGTGATAACCCCTTTATTTAAAATATGGCAAAATTTGAGTTCTTCCTTTAATATTAGCTGTTATATCATACTTTATAAATTAATAACAGCAACTTAGTTGCAAACCAATGGAGTAGAACTTTAAGATCCGTCTTTGTACAATTTCTTCAACATAAATTTCTCCTTGACGTGCATTCGACTTACGTGTCGGCATATTTCCGGATAGTTTTCATATTTTTGTAATACTAATATATGTTTGTTCCTTATGATATAGTACTTTGTGGAGTATTACAGGAGTAATACTTTGTATAGAGTGTTTATCATCGTATGTTGTATAAAAATAGGGACGACGACTTTCATTATTTTAGTGTTCGCACACCATTCAACTAATGGTACTAACGCATCGTTTTAGTCAAACGTCCGTGAGGTAATCACCTAGTCAGATCATGTAAGTCTTATCCATCCTCGAGGAAATTCATTAAAAATCTTAAGCTGCATTACAACTGGCACTTGACTAAGCCTCGCAACCCAATCAAACAAGAACAGCCTTGAGGTCTAGTCAAGTATTAGTCGTTAAACTTCTTAACATCTTTGGTGACTTTACTCGTCTTTAGATATTACTCACACAATTTAACATTGATTAAACCTACACAAAACTCATCAAATATGTTATACCCTAACTATCAAACTAATCACGCAAGATGTAAATTCATGATTTTTACCCATCCACAAGAAAACTCATTCAAAACACTAAGTTGTATAACGACTGGCACTTAACTTAGTCTCGCAACCCAATCAAACAAGAACAGCCTTGAGACCTTGCTAAGTATCGTTATATCCCTTAACATTTTGGATGAATTGTCTTGGTTTTTGGGTTTACTCACGACTTATCATCAACCATTGCTAAATATCAACGCGTTCAATAACTATTTTGGTGTATATTTTTAATTCAGCGTATATCGATATAGGGTAACATAGAAACACACAAGTGTTTAAATGGTTCATAGTAGTCCAGTGGACTGTTTTTAACAAAATACGTAATAGCATAAGTATGTGTATGCTTTACCCCAAATAAACATGGCACAAACCATCTTAGTTCAATTTAAACATGGCACAAACCATTTTTGTAGCACAATAATCCAAACAAGGATGTTAGGTAATTTACTTCAAAATATAAGAAAAATCGTCTTAGTACATATTCCTATAAGTACGTCTTTACATAAGGATCATTCAAAGAAGGCAGGAAATACTTAACTCTAATAACACGTAGCATCAAGTTTAAACTAATATAGCAAATCACATGGAATAATTCAAGTTACAACTTACTTTTATCGAAGACGCGGAGTGAAGTGGTTCTTGGAGATTATTGAGTTAGTTATAGTCTAGAATTATTTTTCCCAAAATCAAATTTTTGACTCACGTTTATAAAAATCATTTTGTAAAATAACCTAGTTCTCTATAACTACAGCTCTGATACCAATCTGTCACACCCCCAAATTATCAGAGTAAGGCAACACAATGGGGTGCGACGGTCATGACTATCACAAGACATAGATACAAAGAACGACTATTTTAAAGTCGCTTTAATTTAATTAAAATCATAAAATTTGTTCGGAAGCGAATTACACAGGATCATAATAAAACATTGTTTCAAAAGACTTCAATATTGTTCCAAATATCCAAACACTAGTCACGACCATTTTATTTAAAAATCTCCCAAGCATAACCACGTCGCTCCTCCGTCTTGATACCTGAGAAAAACATTGCTAAAGTGTCAACACAAAGGTTGGTGAGTTCATAGGTTTAAGTTTAAATAGTGTGATGAACCATAAGATTTTCAAGGCAACCAACATATAATCTTATAACAAATACAAGATTATAATCAAAAGTATACGTTTCAACAACCTACGTCTAAGCTCATGACACCGAAGCGTTAACCAACCAACAAGATATAATGAGAGCCCGAGCAAATGCCTATCCCAAAGCATTCGTAACGACTCAAATGTAAGTGTATCTAATTTGGTCACACAACCAACATTAGATAGGGAGGTCAATCCCAATAGATCTATCCATAACATTCGCGCTTACACAAAGTAATTAACGGTTCACGATAGTGGGCTAAAGCATCTAGGGATATCGCTACTTAGACATCATGTAGGCAAACGTATCAAGTTTTAGCACTTATGTTCATCCATTTCAAACAAGCAATGTTCTCACCCCAAAATAGTTAAAACAATTAAAAGTGGGGCTATGAAACTCACCTCGATGAAGTAGTGAATATGATCAATAAAGATAGCATGGAAAATCAAGGCACACAAAACGATGCACAAACGATCTACTCGTAACCTAAGTAAAATATTCGTACTTAGGCTAAATACAAGAAATAATAATGTACAATGCACTTGGTTGATAATTTATACTTGCTATAGATTTATAAAATGTTTTCATACATTTTTCATGTTCAACCAATTTAGTCACGGGGTCAAGTTTGGGTCTCGAAATCTTATTAAATAATAGTCCGAAAAATTAACGGGTTCTCATTATAAAAACTAGACCGCGCGCTCTTCGATACTTGATAAATATCAAAATTTTATGAAGTCTCTAAACGCGGCAAGTAATTATCTAAAGTAGTGAGCTCTTCAACAAATAAACAAGTGATTTTCTATTATTCAATAGGTGTTGATCAAGCATTTTTGAAAGCGACTTCCGAGTTCGTTACTCAACATTAAGACGAACGGAAAATTGTTATGAAAACTAGGTCGCATCAAGTTTTATAACGTAATTTCAGATTTTCGGGGCATGACCTTTCGGTCGGTTGGAAATAGGTGCGGAGTAGGGTGTTTGGCCACATATTACACTTATTATAACAATTTATTCTTGTTTTGGGAAATGGAGAAATGGCAAGTTTTTGTTTCCCCTTTTTCTTTCATACGCCCAACACACGCATCCCTTTTGGCTACTTCCTATTTTATAACTTGGTCTTGTCCTTTTTTTTTCTATACACATACATACATACATGTTCATCATGCACACTATCTTTGTACTACTACCACTGTATTTCTTTCTTTGACATGGAAACCACATACATACTGTGACATCCGTCAAATTTCCATCTTAAATTATTCATATAGTAGGAGTACTTTAAGTATTTACCGACGAGTTGTCGACTTGAATGTGTTAATTATTTTGCTTTGCGGACAAAGCCCTTTTTAGGGAGAGCATATGTAACATCTCGAGTTTTTCGCGTCTATTAAGTTGAATGCAATACACGAAATTGGTAGACGTATTATGTTTTGTCGTATGTTTATTTGAAGCACTTACTAAATTCCGTGAAGTCTCGCATAATTGTCTTTGTTTTGGATCGTGTGTCGAGCTGTTATAGAGCCATGTTTATTCAGTTTTCGCGTCTAAACTTAAATACCCGTCGAACCCGAGCCGAGTAGTATAACTGGTGCATCATGTACAGACCTTTAAGTTATAAACTTTTTATTCACCTTTAAATCAAAACTTGCTTAACAAGTGTGTATTTTCAGTTACAACATAAACCCTATAATTTATTCATCCACTAAGCACTACAAGACAGCACACATGCCAAGTTTACCCAAATTGGGTATATCACAAGCTTACCAAATTCAGCTTGAGTCTAACCCTAGACTAATAATACATGATTAAATATAATCCAAAGTTTACCCAATGTCCAAACATAACACACAAAGTTTTCACAGTCCAATATTACAATTACAAATTCTGGACAAGTTTTTCAAATACAAATTCCTGGGTAAAGTGAAGAAAGTATCAAGCCGATCCATCCATCTCGTCCACACCTGCAAACCGAAAGAGTCAAGCCATCCATCTCGTCCACACCTGCAAACCGAAACTTAAGCATCCCATTTGTGAGTCTTTAAATCATCTCTTCTTTTCTGAATAAAAATCTTAGTTGTGCTCGTCTTTGACAAACCTGCGAAAAATCAAACGAATATGTTAGTTTTTGTCACGGTTCTATTTTGGTTAAAAACTGAAAAGATTAAACCATAGTATTATTACTTGAGCATGACCATGACCCATATTTTTCTGTCAACCAAACCGAGACCCCGACCAAGACCAAACCGAGACTCAACCCGAGACCCCAACCAAACCAAACCGAGACCCCAACCGAGACCCAAACCGAGGCCAAACCGAGAACCAAACCAAGACAATCAATGTTCTTGTCTTTCTGCCGAAACCATCATCATTCAAGGTTACCATAATCCAAATGTCTTAACCATTTTTATTTTACAGAAACATCATAAAAACCCCCAATTATGTCGCGGGTATAAAACCCCCTTCTCAAATCGAAACCCTAAAAACTGAAAACCTCTTTAAACACGAAATTAATACTTTCTATATACCAAAAACGCCAATTAATTTTGGATTAATCAACCGAATATAAAAACCCCCAATTTATATAAACCCTAATTTAATTTTATTAATTAAAACTCTAATTAAACCCAATCTAAACCCGAATCCAATAATTAATTTGACTGGAAACAAGATATGCAAAAACCCCCAATTTGACCGAAACCCTAATTTTTATAAAACCGATTATATGTTGAAATTAACATGATTTTATACAAGAAAACATTAATTAATTGTATTTAAACCTGAGAATTAGAGAAACCCCCAAATATTTCGAAACCCTAAATTATTTATTTTCAAATCCGAGAGCCATGTGGTTCTCAGCAAGTTTATACAAGTAATTTAAACCCAAGATCTTTTATAAACGAAAATCATTTAAATAATTTTATTAAAAGAAAAGAGGATAAACAACTTATCTTTGTTTTGGAGATGAATCACCTTAACCATGGGGAAGAACACCATCAAGAACCCAATCGGTTTGATGTGGGGATGAAACCCCACATCTCACGCGATTTATTCATCACAAACCATCCCCAAATGATTGATATATTTAAACTGAAAACATGATAGCCATGGAGGGGAGATGATCCGATCCAGATTAGAAAGAGAGAGAGAGTAGGGCAGTGGGTGTATTTCGAGAGAAGAGAGAGAGAGTAAACTATCTGTTTTTGAGTTGTGTGTGTGAAACACACGTATTTACTCCCTTGGTTCCTTGTTTGTATCGCCTGGGCTGGGCCAGGTTTAATAAACCCTTGGGCCGGGCCATGGGTGGGAATAATGGGTACATATTGGGCCAGTGTTTATGTATTGGGTATTTAAAAGCCCAAAAACGAATTTGGTAACTTAAGGGTATAATTTAACCCGTAAACCTCGACCGTTTAATAACCGACTTTTATGTGTCGTATTTTTCCGTAAACGTAAGGTTTTGTCAAGCACAACTAGGGTGTCGTGTCTTTTTATTAGTATAACTTTTCATATCGTAACCCGATCCTTATAATCAAATAGGTCGCGGCTAGCGTAACCGTACTCTCGAGCTACCTTTATCTTCGTCCTTTTTGCTGAATTGCGAGGTGAGTTTGTAGCCCCATACTTAACTATTTTTATTGCTTTTTGGGGTGAGACATTGCTTGATTTTAACGTATGAACACAAGTGCATTTACTGATTTATATATTAGTTTAAGTCCCACTAAAAACCCAGTTGCTTTGGCCCGTGAATCGTGAACCGTTAATTACTTTGTGTAAGCGCGAATGTTATGGATAGATCTATCGGGATTGACGTCCCTGTCTGTCTTGTCCAACAAGGGGACAAGCGGGCACAGTTTCATTTGAGTCTGAGATAGGATGTCGTGGGTTTAGGCATCTAGTTGGGCTACATTTATATGATTATACTGCCGGTGTTGTTAACGCTTCGGTGTCACGAGCTTAGACTGTAATAAATACTTTTGGGATGACTTTGTATCTGTTATATTGTCATCACTTTTGGGAAAATCTTGTGGTTCATTTAACATTTCAAATTAACTAAACCTATGAACTCACCAACTTTATGTTGACACTTTAGCAATGTTTTTCTCAGGTATTAAGAAGGAAGATGCTAAGTGAGGTCTCATACATTGTCGTCATTTCTTTGGAACAAAGATCATTTGTACTATTTGAGAAAACTATGTTTTGTAACTGTATCCAGTTTTATGCTTCCGCACTTTGTTAAAACTATTTATTTTATCAATTACAAGTGATCAATTTTCCGAACGTCTCATTTAGAGGTCGTTCTTTGTAACTGTGTGTGTATGATAATCATGACGTCACCTCTCCCTTGTCGCCATTATACTCTGATATTTTGGGAGTGTGACAGATTGGTATCAGAGCCATGGTTATAGAGAACTAGGTTGCATTTAGTAACTCTAGACTATAACTGCTATATGTTTAATCGATTATCATACGGATTGTAAGTATTAAGTATATGTAGATACATGGACATAGATAAGTAATAAATGGGATACATGTGGTTTAACAAATACGAGGTATATTTACATGGGTTACATGTGCAACAACAAAATCTGAATTATGTTATATGGGATACATGTGGATTCAACAATGATTGCTATGTTATGTTAATGTCCCTTTTTACGGACTAATTTTATAAGATATTTACACACATTTATTTTGTTTATGATTACAGCGATGTCTTCTTCTGATGATTCCACGTCTACAGGAGCGTACTACAACCGTAGTTCACAGTCGACTATCAGTTCATCAGTAGGACTACCTAGAGGATCACCATCAGGATATCCGTGGTACCGGATGGTTTCAGATGATGATACAGAGAGAGAGACTGAGGAGGTTCGTCGTTCACCGATCCGTATTCCTGATGCACCAGCTGACGACGTACTTAGCCTAGAAGGCGGAGGAGAGGATGACTTAGACACTGATGTGGTGCAGTCACCAGGTCAGACATTAGTTACTAGAGATGAGACGGTAGAGGAGACAGAGGATGATGATATGGAGTTCACAGATGGGGAAGGAGAGCCTATGGAGGTCACAAACACTGAGGACCCTCCTACTGCATATGCTGCTACTCCTGAGGTTTCCCTAGCACACATCTCCTCATCTTCATCTGAAGACGAAGGGGAAAGGACTGATATTCCTGCTCCAGCACCTGGTACTCTACCTTTCTATTATGTGAGACGACGTCTTCGGGGGAGAGCTGCTCGACCACCACTTTCACCTTACCGACCCCTCATACCCTTCACTGCCACTGACAGGCATGCAGCCCGCACACCTGCCAGTCCTGTCCCAGAGATACCACTACTACTACCACCACCAGAGACTATACCTGCTGTGTACCAGGAGATGCTTGCTGATGCTGGTATCTCTACTGGGCCGAGAGCTACGACTCCTCTTCCTAGGAGAGCTACATCGACGGTGGTGATGCTTGGGGCAGCAGATGGATGTGTGACGACACGATTAAACAGGTTGGAGGATGCTGTAGAGGCTTTAGGTGAAGAGTATAATGAAGTGCAGGATAAGTTGGAGGCACTGGCAAAGAAGAGTCCAGTTAGGGATGAGACAGTGTTGACGGTATGTGTGACCCGTCTACGAGGACATCTTCATACTGTTCTTGATCAGATGGAATCCATGCCGAATACTCGTCTTGAGGAGATCGAGAGCCTGATGACCCGTTGGGGAGTAGAGCCATTGGTGGAGACAGGCGGACTAGAGGCACCAGTGGAGGACCCTGTTGCAGACTTGGATAAGAGGTTTAGAGCCGCTTGTCATGATACCGATGTTAGACTTAGAGATTCCCAGGCTCGTGAGATCGTGGTTGAGAGGAGGTTAGCAGAGTTGGAGAGAGAGCTTCATCAGCGCCGTGAGGGCACTAGTTAGATTTATCTTGTACCATCGACTTATCCTTGTATGACCACTAAGCTTTGAAGTTTATCTTAGCTAGTTGGCATTTTATTTCCTTTTATTATATTATTTATGACAAACTATGATGTACTACTAAACGATTCTATGAATGATATTATGGGTTACAAAAATTGTGAGATCATTATATATTGTGTATTATACCCTGGAGCATTTCATAATTGTATTGTGCGTGCCATGCATGTTATGTCTGGCAAAACTCATTGTCCTATTACCTTTTTAGATTATGGCGCCAGTTAGAAGATCCGAAACGCAGAATCCACCAGCCGCTACCGGTGGAATTGACACCGTCATGCTAAGTCAAATGATAGCCGAACGAGTGGCCGAGGCACTCGCAACAGCCGAAGCAAATCGTACAGCTAGCACACAGGAGGAGACCAACCAAGGAGCTACTAATGCTATTGCACGGACTTGTACCTACAAGGAATTTCGTGCAGTTACGCAAGTAAGTTTCCGCGGTACTGAAGGAGCAGTAGGATTAACCAGATGGTTTGAGAAGCTAGAATCCCAATTTGGGATTAGCAATGTTGCTGAAGCTGATAAGGTGAAGTTTGTGTCAAGCACGTTAGTGGATGGTGCTTTGACTTGGTGGAACGTCTATGCTCGTGCATTGACCATTGACGTTGCCCAAGCGACGCCCTGGAGTGAATTTAAAGCTATGTTTGTGAGGAAATACTGCCCACGAAATGAAGTCAAGCAAATGGAAGTTGAGCTGTGGAACCTGAAGGTCAAGGGTACTGCCCTTACTGCTTACAATCAGCGTTTTCAAGAGCTGATCTTGTTATGTCCCGAAATGGTGCCCAACGACGACCGATTGTTGGAGCGATGCATTGAAGGACTACCTTTGAGCATCAAAGGGAATGTGACTTCATCCAAGCCAACTGATTTGCACGAGGCAATCGACATGGCTCAGAGTCTGATGTACCAAGTGGTACAAGAGTTGGGAGAAAATACTGGGGATAAAAGGAAGTGGTCTGGCAACCACTACAACAACAATACCAACAATACCAACAACAGCAACAACACAAACAACTACAACCAGAACAAGCGACAAGAAGTAGCAAGGGTGTTTACTGCTGGACAAGGTAATACTGGAAACTACGCTGGAAGACTTCCTTTCTGCGGAAAATGTGGCCGACACCACGAAGGAGCATGTCCCCCTACGTGCTACAATTGTGGGAAGGCCGGACATAAGGCAAAGGAATGTCGAGCACCACCTCGTCCTACTAATCAAAGAGGACCTGGAACACAAGGTGGCCAAGGAGCAAATGTCACTTGCTTTGGATGTGGAGAGAAAGGTCACTACAAGAACAAGTGTCCAAGCAGAGGGAACCAAGGTCGTGGTAACCAGATTCGAGGCAATCAGAATCACAACCAAGGGAACCAGAGGCAGAATCAAGGGAACCGAGGAGGGAATAACCGAGCCACAACTAGTACTCCTGGAGGATTCACGGCACCTAGCAAAGTGTATCATCTCTGTGCTGAAGCTGCAGTGCAAGACAACAATGTTGTGACTGGTACGTTCCTAGTCAATAACAACTATGCTTCAGTACTATTTGATTCTGGTGCGGATAGGAGTTTTGTGTCATCTGTATTTAGTGAACGCCTAAATGTTACCCCTACTGCGTTAGACGTTAAGTATAATGTAGAATTAGCCGATGGAAAGTCAGTAACCACCGACGTTATTCTGAAAGGATGTAGTGTAAGGTTACAAGGTCGTTCATTCAGTATCAACCTACTCCCTATAGAATTGGGAAGTTTCGACGTCATCATTGGAATGGATTGGATGTCGAAGCATCACGCGGAAATTGTATGTCATGAGAAGTGCGTCCGTGTTCCTTATGGAAACGATGTACTAATCATACAAGGCGAAAGGAGTGGAGTGAAGAATGGATCAAGACTGGAAGTCATCTCATGTATTAGGACCCAAAGATACATTGAGAAGGGATGTCCAGTATTCTTGGTTCAAATAACACAAAAGGAAGGAGAAGAAGATCACGAGAAGAAGGTGGAAGATGTACCGATCGTTAGAGACTTTCCGGACGTATTCCTAGAGGACTTACCAGGACTACCACCAGCACGGCAAGTGGATTTTCACATCGAGCTTACACCAGGAGCCGCGCCTATTGCTAGAGCCCCATACCGTCTAGCACCGGCCGAGATGACAGAGTTAGCTGAACAGATAAAGGAACTTTCTGAAAAAGGTTTCATTAGACCAAGTTCCTCACCTTGGGGAGCGCCGGTCTTGTTTGTCAAAAAGAAAGATGGATCCTTTAGAATGTGTATCGATTACCGAGAATTGAATAAGCTGGCGATAAAGAACCGTTACCCATTGCCAAGAATTGACGATCTTTTCGACCAATTGCAAGGATCTAGCATATACTCGAAGATCGATCTAAGGTCAGGATATCATCAACTAAGGGTTAGAGAGGAAGACGTTCATAAGACGACTTTTAGAACCCGGTACGGACACTACGAGTTCCAAGTTATGCCTTTCGGTTTGACAAACGCGCCTGCGGTATTCATGGATCTCATGAACCGAGTTTGCAAACCATACTTGGACAAGTTTGTGATTGTATTTATCGATGATATTCTCATCTATTCTCGTAATGAAGAAGAACACAAGGAACATTTGAAGACCATACTAGAGCTGCTAAGGAAGGAGAAGTTATATGCAAAGTTTTCCAAATGTGACTTTTGGATAAACACAGTGCAATTCCTTGGGCATGTAATCGACAGCAGTGGTATTCACGTTGATCCTGCTAAGATCGAGGCCGTGAAGGATTGGGCGACTCCAACAACACCCACGGAGATCCGCCAATTTTTAGGTCTTGCTGGTTACTATAGGAGATTCATTGAAGGTTTCTCCAAGATAGCTAAACCAATGACGGAATTGACTCAAAAGGACAAGAAGTTTGAGTGGAAAGAGGATCAAGATTTGGCATTCCAGACATTGAAGCAGATGTTGTGTGAAGCACCTATACTAGCCCTACCCGAGGGTAATGAAGACTTTGTGGTGTATTGTGATGCATCCATAAAAGGGTTAGGTGCAGTATTGATGCAAAGGACTAAGGTCATAGCTTACGCATCAAGACAACTAAAAGTGCACGAGAAGAACTACACAACTCATGACCTAGAGTTGGGAGCAGTGGTGTTTGCCCTAAAGATTTGGAGACACTACCTTTATGGTACTAAGTGTGTTGTATTCACTGATCATAAGAGTCTACAGCACATTTTGAATCAAAAGGAACTCCACATGAGACAAAGACCTTGGCTAGAGTTGCTCAGTGATTACGATTGCGAGATCCGTTATCACCCGGGCAAGGCAAATGTCGTGGCCGACGCTTTGAGTCGAAAGGAGAGAGTTCTTAGGGTGAAGGCTTTGGTGATGACCATTGACTTAGACCTTCCATCCTTAATTCTCAAGGCTCAGAAAGAGGCAGTCGAGGAAGAAATCCTCAAGACTGAAGATGTTGAAGGCATGATAAAGAAGTTAGAAGCACGCTCGGATGGAACGTTATGCCTTGATAATAGGAGTTGGTTACCGTGCCATGGTGACCTACGATCTTTGATTATGCATGAGTCGCATAAGTCAAAATACTCCATACATCCGGGATCTGACAAAATGTATCATGATCTGAAGATGTTGTATTGGTGGCCGAACATGAAGGCGGATATTGCTACATACGTTAGCAAGTGCTTGACTTGTGCCAAAGTCAAAGCCGAACATATGAAACCATCAGGATTATTGGTCCAACCCGAACTGCCAGAATGGAAGTGGGAAAGGATCACTATGGATTTCATTACCAAGCTACCAAAAACCGCAGCCGGATTTGACACGATTTGGGTAATCGTCGACCGACTCACCAAATCGGCTCATTTTCTACCCATCAAGGAGACTGATGGAATGGATAAGTTAGCAAGAACATACTTGGAGGAAGTAGTCACGAAGCATGGTGTGCCTGTGTCTATAATCTCCGACCGAGACAGCTGATTTACTTCGCAGTTCTGGAAGTCACTGCAGAAGGCATTGGGAATGCAGTTGGATATGAGCACTGCGTACCATCCCCAAACTGACGGTCAAAGTGAAAGGACCATTCAAATCTTAGAAGATATGCTGAGAGCTTGTGTGATTGACTTTGGAAATAGATGGGATAGACACCTACCTCTAGTGGAGTTCTCATACAACAATAGTTATCATGCTAGCATTAAGGCAGCGCCGTTCGAAGCACTGTATGGTAGGAAGTGTCGTTCACCCGTGTGTTGGGCAGAGGTTGGTGAAGCACAACTCACTGGGCCCGAGATCATACACGAGACTACTGAGAAGATCTTTAAGATTAAGAGCCGTATGCAAGCCGCAAGAGATCGATAGAAGAGTTATGCTGACATGAGACGCAAACCCCTTGAGTTTGAGGTTGGTGATAGAGTCATGTTGAAGGTCTCACCTTGGAAGGGTGTGATTCGCTTTGGAAAGCGTGAAAGTTAAATCCTCGTTACATTGGACCCTTCAAGATTATAGAGAGGATTAGCCCCGTAGCCTATCGTTTGGAATTACCCCAAGAACTTAGCCGAGTGCATAATGTGTTCCACATTTGCAATTTGAAGAAATGTTTAGCCGACGAGACACTCGTTATCCCTTTGGAAGAGATTCAACTCGACGACAAACTCAATTTTGTAGAAGAACCGGTAGAAGTTATGGACCGCCAAGTCAAACAGCTCAAGCAGAGCCGTATACCTATTGTAAAGATCCGTTGGAATGCGCGTAGAGGTCCAGAATACACGTGGGAACGTGAAGATCAATTCATGAGCAAGTATCCTCATCTTTTCGCTAACCATCTTACTACAACAACGTCTTGATTTCGTGACGAAATCTCTAAAACATGGGAATACTGTGACATCCGTCAAATTTCCATCTTAAATTATTCATATAGTAGGAGTACTTTAAGTATTTACCGACGAGTTGTCGACTTGAATGTGTTAATTATTTTGCTTTACGGACAAAGCCCTTTTTAGGGAGAGCATATGTAACATCTCGAGTTTTTCGCGTCTATTAAGTTGAATGCAATACACGAAATTGGTAGACGTATTATGTTTTGTCGTATGTTTATTTGAAGCACTTACTAAATTCCGTGAAGTCTCGCATAATTGTCTTTGTTTTGGATCGTGTGTCGAGCTGTTATAGAGCCATGTTTATTCAGTTTTCGCGTCTAAACTTAAATACCCGTCGAACCCGAGCCGAGTAGTATAACTGGTGCATCATGTACAGACCTTTAAGTTATAAACTTTTTATTCACCTTTATATCAAAAACTTGCTTAACAAGTGTGTATTTTCAGTTACAACATAAACCCTATAATTTATTCATCCACTAAGCACTACAAGACAGCACACATGCCAAGTTTACCCAAATTGGGTATATCACAAGCTTACCAAATTCAGCTTGAGTCTAACCCTAGACTAATAATACATGATTAAATACAATCCAAAGTTTACCCAATGTCCAAACATAACACACAAAGTTTTCACAGTCCAATATTACAATTACAAATTCTGGACAAGTTTTTCAGTTACAAATTCCTGGGTAAAGTGAAGAAAGTGTCAAGCCGATCCATCCATCTCGTCCACACCTGCAAACCGAAAGAGTCAAGCCATCCATCTCATCCACACCTGCAAACCGAAACTTAAGCATCCCATTTGTGAGTCTTTAAATCATCTCTTCTTTTCTGAATAAAAATCTTAGTTGTGCTCGTCTTTGACAAACCTGCGAAAAATCAAACGAATATGTTAGTTTTTGTCACGGTTCTATTTTGGTTAAAAACTGAAAAGATTAAACCATAGTATTATTACTTGAGCATGACCATGACCCATATTTTTCTGTCAACCAAACCGAGACCCCGACCAAGACCAAACCGAGACTCAACCCGAGACCCCAACCAAACCAAACCGAGACCCCAACCGAGACCCAAACCGAGGCCAAACCGAGAACCAAACCAAGACAATCAATGTTCTTGTCTTTCTGCCGAAACCATCATCATTCAAGGTTACCATAATCCAAATGTCTTAACCATTTTTATTTTACAGAAACATCATAAAAACCCCCAATTATGTCGCGGGTATAAAACCCCCTTCTCAAATCGAAACCCTAAAAACTGAAAACCTCTTTAAACACGAAATTAATACTTTCTATATACCAAAAACGCCATTTAATTTTGGATTAATCACCCGAATATAAAAACCCCCAATTTATATAAACCCTAATTTAATTTTATTAATTAAAACTCTAATTAAACCCAATCTAAACCCGAATCAAATAATTAATTTGACTGGAAACAAGATATGCAAAAACCCCAATTTGACCGAAACCCTAATTTTTATAAAACCGATTATATGTTGAAATTAACATGATTTTATACAAGAAAACATTAATTAATTGTATTTAAACCCGAGAATTAGAGAAACCCCCAAATATTTCGAAACCCTAAATTATTTATTTTCAAATCCGAGAGCCATGTGGTTCTCAGCAAGTTTATACAAGTAATTTAAACCCAAGATCTTTTATAAACGAAAATCATTTAAATAATTTTATTAAAAGAAAAGAGGATAAACAACTTATCTTTGTTTTGGAGACGAATCACCTTAACCATGGGGAAGAACACCATCAAGAACCCAATCGGTTTGATGTAGGGATGAAACCCCACATCTCACGCGATTTATTCATCACAAACCATCCCCAAATGATTGATATATTTAAACTGAAAACATGATAGCCATGGAGGGGAGATGATCCGATCCAGATTAGAAAGAGAGAGAGAGTGGGGCGGTGGGTGTATTTCGAGAGAAGAGAGAGAGAGAGTAAACTATCTGTTTTTGAGTTGTGTGTGTGAAACACACGTATTTACTCCCTTGGTTCCTTGTTTGTATCGCCTGGGCTGGGCCGGGTTTAATAAACCCTTGGGCCGGGCCATGGGTGGGAATAATGGGTACATATTGGGCCAGTGTTTATGTATTGGGTATTTAAAAGCCCAAAAACGAATTTGGTAACTTAAGGGTATAATTTAACCCGTAAACCTTGACCGTTTAATAACCGACTTTTATGTGTCGTATTTTTCCGTAAACGTAAGGTTTTGTCAAGCACAACTAGGGTGTCGTGTCTTTTTATTAGTATAACTTTTCATATCGTAACCCGATCCTTATAATCAAATAGGTCGCGGCTAGCGTAACCGTACTCTCGAGCTACCTTTATCTTCGTCCTTTTTGCTGAATTGCGAAGTGAGTTTGTAGCCCCATACTTAACTATTTTTATTGCTTTTTGGGGTGAGACATTGCTTGATTTTAACGTATGAACACAAGTGCATTTACTGATTTATATATTAGTCTAAGTCCCACTAAAAACCCCGTTGCTTTGGCCCGTGAATCGTGAACCGTTAATTACTTTGTGTAAGCGCGAATGTTATGGATAGATCTATCGGGATTGACGTCCCTGTCTGTCCTGTCCAACAAGGGGACAAGCGGGCACAGTTTCATTTGAGTCTGAGATAAGATGTCGTGGGTTTAGGCATCTAGTTGGGCTACATTTATATGATTATACTACCGGTGTTGTTAACGCTTCGGTGTCACGAGCTTAGACTGTAATAAATACTTTTGGGATGACTTTGTATCTGTTATATTGTCATCACTTTTGGGAAAATCTTGTGGTTCATTTAACATTTCAAATTAACTAAACCTATGAACTCACCAACTTTATGTTGACACTTTAGCAATGTTTTTCTCAGGTATTAAGAAGGAAGATGTTAAGTGAGGTCTCATACATTGCCGTCATTTCTTTGAAACAAAGATCATTTGTACTATTTGAGAAAACTATGTTTTGTAACTGTATCCAGTTTTATGCTTCCGCACTTTGTTAAAACTATTTATTTTATCAATTACAAGTGATCTATTTTCCGAACGTCTCATTTAGAGGTCGTTCTTTGTAACTGTGTGTGTATGATAATCATGACGTCACCACTCCCTTGTCGCCATTATGCTCTGATATTTTAGGAGTGTGACACATACATAGTACTCATATCATAAGTCAAAAGAAAGAAAGGGACGCCTAGTTTTGTTGTCTATTTGTGGTTTACTGCTTACGTAGGTGCACAAGGAAGAAAAGAAGTGGTCCCTTTTTGTTTACATGCTTACAAAACACAAGTACTATCTATTCATTATTCATACATCATACAATTGTAGCACATAAATAATGTTTTCAAAACCTGCTCCTACTTACTAACTTTTATATTTACATGGTAACTTACACACACACACATGTTCGCTCTCACACACGTATACTATTATAGGCATTCATCACGTAATGAAATGAGACGCAGGGGTTCATGTAGTTTTTCTTGTTACTTCATTTACACACGCACATCGACATAACCAGAATGGAGATCTTATGTTTCTAAACCGCACACATTTGGACATAAACCATGCATACACACATAGCCTATTATATTTTTGGTGCACTTTTGTTTTCTGAGTTAATGTGCCCAGGCAGGGTACACACACATACACGCAATGTTTTAGAAGCTCACTTAAGGTGTCCCTGCTTGTGCTACTGTTCACGCAGGGTACACACACACCTATACTTGGTTTATTCACATACTCAAACATGCATATACTTATTCTACATGTACTCGTTTTAAGTTTTCCAGTTTCCTGATGGTTTGAGCTAGACTCATACGCACACCTTAGTTATAGTATAAAGGGTTAACAGGGCAATCTTTCATCACCTATGTTCATGCATAAAATCACACTACTAGTCTTACTCATGGCATCACATTACAACTGTCCACATAAAGATTATATCTTGAGTTCATACAAGTTGAGCTAGTATGTATTTATGCCTTCATGATTTCGTGTTATTTATAAATAATTTTTAATCACATAAAAATCATTCTAGTATATCACATAAAATCACAGGTGTTCTACACGGTATTTGTCCACCTAGGGTTTCATGCATTCGATTTAATCCTAGATAATCAAGTCTAGTATTTTTGTGCATGTTTCATATGTAACTTTATTAAGTAAAAACGTAGCTTGAGTAGTCTTGGTCGTCAAGGTTTCTACTATAACCAACCACTAGACGTGACCTCTTGTACCACAACTAAGGTCGTTTAGTTTGCTCACAAGGCCTAAGTTACCACCCAAAACCTAAACCGTGACTTAGTTGTGTTGTATTTTAGGTTGTTTAATGGTTTTGGTCATCACATATATCCCAACTGTGACTCTTATATCGTAGTTTACAAAAATGTTTTTAGCAAGTATGATTATCAACCAATTATAAGATAAACAAGGTATAAGAACTTACAAAGGTCCTAAGCGTGATGAAGATGATGGAAATCAGGACTAGTGAATCTTTAAATATTCTGTCTTGCTTGCTTAAATCAACTCGAAACCCTTGTTTACTTAATGATGTCGTAACCTATTCACCAAGAGACTTGTTCTTTTCTTTGCTAGCTTAAGTTTTGAGTGTCTGTTTTAAGTGAGAATGAGTGAGTATTTATAGGCAAAGGAGTGTGTTTAGGGTAAAGCAAACTTAGTTAGGACCTTTTTAGGGTTTGGTTAGTGCTATAGTTTTTTCTAAATAGCATGGGAACTCGAAAGATGTTGGGGAAGAGTTTTATGGCAGCAAAAAAAGAAGGAATATGTACTCACATTTGACTAACATTAAGAATGTTAGTTGTATGATAAAAGTTTTAAGAATCCATGGAAGAAAAGGGTGTATACCCATCGGTTTTAGAGGAAAAGAGGGGACCATTTGTACAAGCAATTAAAGAGTTGGTGTAGTACATTGATTTTAAAATGGGCATATGAAACGTGGGTGAAAGTAGGGGGGTCCGGTTTTACATAAGGACAAAGAAGGAGAAGAACTTGTTTTCCTTATTATTTCGATAAGTTGTAATTGTGTTGTTTGTAGTTTTTTTTTATAATTGTAGTAGAGAGGTTTAAGTGTAATACTTAATTAGTAGGATCTTAATAACTTTGGTAAAAAGAAAAATAGAGAAATTTCTAAGCGTGTCATAAATATTTTGGGTGAAATACTTAATTTTGTATCGGACTTAATTAATCTAATTCACGTTAATTTAATAAGTTTTGGTTTCTTTAATAGAAGTTCCTAGCACGTAACGTAAAAGAATAATAAGTCACTCAAGTAATAATTTTCATTATTGTCATTCATATAAAATTTAAATTTGTACATAAAATACGCGTAAACAATCGGAAGCATCAATAGACACACAAGTCTAACCCGAACAATCGTGTTTTACGTAAATCAGATAGATTCAAAATTCACGTTTGTGACACATATTTATATGAATGTATTATATAAGTTAGTGGGTTTTAATTCACATTTTATACTATTTTTATTTGAGTGCTTATATAATACTATTATACTTTAATTTCCCAAAATCTGATTTTTACTTTCATGTTTACCAAAACAGCCATATCTAGAGTTCTATATGGAGATAGAAGCCCAAATTTTTATGGCATAAACTACATGATATGTGCTCCATTTAACTCTCCTATGGATACTGTTGAATCAGCCTCTAAGTATTTTATAAAATTTGTCCAAAACAGTATACTCAGATTTGCACTCTAAACTTGGTTTGATCATATCATACTCATCCTAATGATTCCATTGCATGGTCAACTCTCACATGTGTACAAGACATATTACTTACTGTATATTAATTTATTCAAGCCATTTTATCAGTTTATCATATGATTCTTTACTTTTTTATACAGCCTACTAAATTAAGCAAGATTAACTATTTTTACATATAGTTTTTCATCTTTTTACCCATGATTATCAACACCAAATCCACACACAATATTTTTATCATCATATATTCATCATATACATGTACAATAGGAAAGAAAATACATGATTCATAATCAAAATAACAAGAGGATGGGGAGAACATTCTTTATACCACCATGATGATTTAGGTTATGATCAAGACATGGATTTTGATGGAGAAACTTGTGATAAACCAAGACCATCTTCAAGACCACCATTATTCAAGAACTCCTTGTGGAAAATCATCCCTAAGACTCCATAGAAACTTCTCCTTGGATGTTATAATCACCACCAATCAATAGGGCTTCAAAAGGGCTTCAACATGTGTGTAAATAACATAAGATTTCATGGTTGATTTTGATCAATGATGGTGGTTTAAGGGGTGAAGTGGGACGGCAAAATGAGAGGAAAAAGGGAGAGAAAGTTGTTTTTGCATGTTAGGAAATGAATAAGTGGTTTGAGTTAGTGTTTTTGTGTTGTGAAAGCTTACTTTGTAAGCTTAGCTTACATGTGTAAGTATTAAGCTAACACTTTGACACATCAAGTGGTGTGTTGTAGTGTTGTGGCCGGTTATAGTGGGGGTGGGACAAGTGTCCCACTTGTCTCATCTCCACTAATTTACAGGTACTCCTCGATTCTAGTTTCCTCGATTTGCGTGCCCTTGGGTCGTTTTACGAAAAACGTTTTTATAAATTATGAATCCACGGCACAAAACGGATCTAATAAAAATTGTCTCATCAAAAACGGAGTTCGAAAACATAAATACGTAATCCTAAGGTTTCCGGTTTAGTCGTAAAGGACGTTAAATTAAATTCGTAAGTCCTAATCTCTTCTCGTAAATTTGTGAGTTTATGAACCAACTCAAAATTAAAATCCCAAAATAATATTCACGGATAAATTTATTTTTTGAAATGTCGGACTGTCACCAAAGACGGTGTATGTAAACGTAAGCACGTAACGTAGAATCCTCGGGTTTAGACGTAGTCGATGCTACTTCAAGACGTAAATCCAAATTTCTTCCCAAAAATAAGTGAGTTCATAATATAACATTAAAATAATATTTTTAAATAATATCTGAGAATAAATATCAACCATAAATTGACGGATTGTCACACCTTATGATTCACTTGAGTGCTCTTAAGCTGAGGCCGGCTAACACTAGTAGTGGAGACTATTCCTGTAGTAGAAGACACACGAATATTAGTTTTTCTAGAAGTCTGAGGCGATTGATTAACTTTGTTTGTGGGCTTAGTGGTCATTCTATACATCCCTGGTTTAATCATATTATTGTGCTTAACGCTTGGTGCTATGACATTTCTTATGGGTTGATTATGTGGTGACCTTTCCTTTCCATCCATCTTGGGGGCAAACACAGGTTTTGCAAACGACTAATTTTGAGAAAGCAGATGGTTTTCCCAAGATAGAGGATCTATTCTCTTTAGAGGCATTGGGTTGTCTAACAACATGTTTCTTAATGCTAGGTTCCATAACTTTCCCACCCATTTTAGCAAAGAGTTTCTGCAACTCTGCTATCGCTCTGTCCTTGTCTTGTAACTGAGCTTTCAACCCTTTAATTTCCAAATTCTGTTCATTCATTTCTCGAAATGTTTTGGAAAATTTTTCTTGCAAGTTATTATCATGTGGAAAACTACCAACGTCTTTTTGCGAAGCAAGTTCAAGAGAATGACAATGTTTTTGAAGGAAATCAGTTTTGTGTTGAAGTAACTCAAAAGCCTTTTTATCAACATTTTCTTTATGTTTCGAAAGCTCAATTTCAAGACGCTCACATTCTTTGATCTTATCAAGATATTTGCATGCAACATCAGAATATTTATCAATATCAGCACAAGATGTGAATTAAGCACACATCTTTAGAAACGCATTCTTGCAAGAGTAAATCATATTCATCTGAAAAATCAGACTTCTCCATTTGAAGATCATCAATGTGTTTCTCAAGAGATTCAACATATTTTAAATCATCATACATTTCAGTCTGAATGAACTCCTCAAATTGAAGAACAGTTTCTTTAATCAACTCCATATTTGGAATTAAGAGTTATTTCACAAGCAAGGTAATATCTTGAGGAATCGGGCGTTGCCACTCAGCATTTTCGCGTTTTGCCCAATCTCTTTCAACAATAGATTTAACATTATCTGTGTGCTGTTTAAGAATACCTAATGTTTTCTTACTCTTGGTTTTAGATTCATCTAGAGGGAGGTAGTTTATGTATTTGTAAACATTAGATTTCTTAGGGGCAAATGCTTTCTTCCATTGAATTCTCTTTTGTTTGCATTCTAAAAACACTTCCTCACGGGTTTTCTGAGTTTGTTTGTTGAAAAGACCATAAAGACTATTCATGTAAGCGTAATTATATGGTTTCACAAACTCCTTATTGACAAGTGGTCGACTATCATCATCCCAAAGGGCAGTCTCTTCACTATCGGCACTAACAGGCATGCAATCAAGATTGGTCCTTTCAGTCTCATCAAGATAAAGACAGGGGTTCGTAGCTTGAGCTTTGGCAAGGTACTCAGGACTTGCAAAGCTAGCTTGACCCTTAAACATCGACGGAGGTGCTAGCATTCTTACGGTTTGAATAGAATCATGCGTTTTATAAACAACTTTCTTCAAAAATTCGACTTGTTCTTCTAGTTTCGTTACTTTTTCGGTTTCTTTATCATATCTACTTTTGAAGTCTTGTTTTAACGCATCTACCTCTTGTTTCTGAACCTCAAGAATTTTTGTAGAATCAGTAGTGGTCATAGAGAGCTTTTGTTAAAGTTCATTAACTTTGGTATTGGCAAGGTATGTTTTTTGACGTTCATCCATTAAGAAAACATTATATTGATGCTTCTCTTTGGCTAATAACTCAAGAGTTGTATTATATTTGTTTTCAAAATCGTCCTTTTAACTTTTTAACGCACTACCCTGTACCCCTCAAGCTCTTTGGTTTTCTGAAGGAGCTCATCTCTATAGCTTTCAGTCATCTTAGTAGATTTGATAAGAGCAGCTTTGCATTCTTCAAAATTTTGAGTGAGCGTAGCGTTTTCCTTCTTTAATTGCTTTTGAATCTTTTTATTTTCAGTGACATCTTTTTGTAAAGTAGCAATTAAATCAGCAAGTGCAATACGTTCCTCTTCATCATACTCATTTGCATGTTGATCATCCTCAGACTCATTATTGCACATGTCTGATGAATCGGGTGTGGTATTGCTATCAACCCTTTCCATCATACACGTGTCATTAATGGCATTGGGTAGATCACTATGCTCATGAATATCACCAAACACATTATATTCATCAGTAGTGTGTACCTTATCGATTGGCTCAGTGTCAAAGATAGGGCCATTGTCATCTTCAGTGACTTTGAGAACTTCTTCAACCTTTGCCATGTACGAGTAATGTGGATCGAGTTCTTGATCAGAATCTTCATCATCAGTGTCATCAAGCATTGCTCCTTCCTCAGCTGACAATTTAACCCATGCTTCCATCTTCTTGCATAACAGCATCTTTTCCTTGTGATAGCTAGAGTCTCTAACCCTTTTCGGCTTCCTACATTCCTTTGGCATATGCCCATAACCTTGACAATTAAAGCATTGAATCCCACTCTGCTAAAACACTTGACTTCCAACAGTTTCCCTATTCCCAGTAGCAGCAGCAATCCTCTGAGTATCATACTTGGCAGTTTGTCGATCATACCTTGCAGAACCCTCAACATGTGTTACATTATGTCGATCATACCTAGAAGGACTTTCACCACGTCGACGTGTGTCATACTTTGGAGGAATCTCAACATATCAGTTCTTTGTGTTAGATGATGTGCGAAGATTGTTGTTGGTGGGTTTGTAGATTTTCTTGTAAGTCTTCATTATGAAAGCAACTTGTTGTTTCATCTCTCGATTCTTTTGAGCTTGGTCTTCATCAATATCTTCTTCAGATGATGACTCAGATTGTGGTGATGTTGCTCTTGGCACTTTACCTCGAGATCTTGTGGATGATGAAGACTTAGATGATGTGGAAGATCGTGGTGAAGATGATATAGTGGAATATGACTTAGGAGCACGAGGGTGATGACCTTGAGCATGTTGAGTTGTAGTCACTAAAGCAAGTGGATTAGCCGTCTTGGCAACACGTTCAGCTCGAATCTCATTTGCTTCATTCTAAAATTGCTTCAAGATATCAAAGAGTCGATGATATGAGACCTCGTCTAACTTTTCTTGTTGTTTCACTAAATTGACGAACCGTGTCCACCCGGGTTGAAGTTGTTGAAGAAATTGAACATTGACTTGCATTGTGGAGACTTGTAGATTATTTCTTGTCATGTCATTCATCATTTTATAAAACCTTGAGTAGTAAGAGTCAATTGATTCTCCATCCCTTGAAGTAAACTTGCCAAAATTCCAAAACAAGTTTGTTTTGACATCTTGTTTGTTGAGTGATTCTCCTTGTTGCAAGCGTTCAATAGCAGTCCACATTTCATGTGCTGTAGGGCATGCATCAACCATGGAATAAATATCATCTCCAATCTCACTTAAAACCATATAGATGGCTTCCTTCTCCGCATCATGCAAAGCATAATTTTCAGGTGTGAGATCGGCTCTTGTTTCATCCCGTTCACTTGCAGGTATTGGGTCAGTAGTATCTGTGGCTGGTCTTGGAGGAATTGTGATCTTCTTGAATATATATGGTCCATGAGTAATAAATTTCCTCAAGGCATCACCATTGGGTCTTGTATCAAGGTATCGTATGAAACGTGATTGCCATTGAGCATACCGACCAGACACAAGAATTGATGATCTCTCTTTATTACCCGCCACCATGATATTGTTGTTTGTGACACGATACTCTTGAGTAGAATCCATATCTAGAGACTTGAAATCGATGAAGTGAAAATGGATCTTAAGTAGATGTGTTGTGTTTGTTGTTGGCGATGAAAAATGTTAAAATCCCCTAAAAATTGTCGTCACAAGAAACCAAAATTTGAAGGCGAAAAATCATAAATTTTCACATTTGTAAAAATTTTCAATTTTCGGAATATTGGATAATTTCGGAATAACTGACGTTTTCAGAGAATTTGGGTTTGTTCGGAATAACTGACATTTTTAGAGAAGTTGTGTTTTTTCGGAATAATGGATGTTTTCAGAGAAGTGGACCTTCTTCGGATAGTTGAAGTTTTCAGAGATTTGAACTTTCTTCGGAATAATTGATGTTTTCAGAGAAATGGTCTTTCTTCGGAATAATGGATGTTTTCAGAGAAATTGAGATTTTCGGAATAAATTGATGTTTTCAGAGAAACGAAATTTCTTCGGAAAAATGGATTATTTCAGAGAAATTTTCAGATAAACCACTTTTTTGGAGAAAAGGACCTTCTTCGGAATAAGTCACTTTTTCGAATAAATCACTTTTTTCGGTTAAAGTGAAAATTTCAGAAAAGTGGTGTTCTTCGGAATAAGTACATATTTCGAATAAATGACCTTTTTCAGATAAATTGAAAATTTCGGAAAAACATACCTTCTTCGGAATAATCACTTCTTAGGAATAGTAAACCCTTATCCAAAAATCTATTTTTCGGAATAATAAACCCTTATCCGAAAAAAATTCGGAATGTTCTTTAAGCAGTTAAGAAACCGTAACTCAAAAATCAATCAAAACACCTCAAAAATATGCGATTTTTACCACAAAAACCGAACCAAATCCCTACCAGATCGATATAAATGAGTTATATCAAGATTTATAGCCCGAAAAAACTAAAAAAAATAATTCGGGATGATTTAGATGGAAAAATCAACCGAATCAAATTAAAACCAAACAACCAAACACAATCTACCCCGTGGCGATGGATAGCAAATGTTGTCCCATATTATTATGATGATTAATGATAGAAAATAGATGAAAAGAGATGGATTCCTAGAGATAGAAAGTAGAGAGAGAGATAGTTAACTTGGTGAATATTAGATTAGAGAAAATTAGAGTTACAAATGATCATCCACCCTTCCTAACATGCTAGGAAGGGCCTTATATAGCCAGGCTTACATGTAACCATATTGGGCTATATTGTTTGGACCGGGCTTGTCTTTTGGGCTTTAAGTAGCTTAAATCCAAACCCGTGAACCACGACTATTTAACTATCTATTACAACGTTCGCATAAATACTACAATAGAAACCTATGACCGAACATTCTTGTTTGAATCAATATTTTGAGGCTAACAATCTCCCCCAACGTGAGGTCATTCCTCTTCGATATTTGGAGTCCAATGGAGATTTATGAATTTCGTCATAAATGAGTCTTGAACGTATGACAGTAGTCTTGTTCCTTCATGCTGTGATCTTTGAGCCATTGTCATTGTCTTTCAACTTAGTCTTTTATCTTGAGATCTTCAAATCATTCTTGACTTGTCGTTGCCATCTTGCGATCTTGTGTCTTTATCCACATGCTCACACTATTAATTGTTGAATAAGTCTTTGGGCATGAATATGTGGTTATGAATCTTTGACTTTGCTGAGTACAACGTGAAGCCACCTTCTCGAGACAAAACATAGACACGGACTGAATGGCTTTGACATTCGTCCTAAATCGGTAGCGTTTTACCTCCGGTCGGTGAAGACCGTTATACGATATTAAATATCATACCTGTGATTAGGTAGATTCAATTAAGAATCTCCTTGACAGGGTTTCGCGGCTGTACTAGCCGTTCTCTTTACTCGACCGTCTCAAAGCAAGACTGCGAACATAAAGAGTGAATCAATTGGATAAATATCCGTTTGATTAAAGTCGTCAATTCAAATTCCTGGAACAAGTTTGATTCATTAAGAATCTTACCATTGTTGCTTTCCAGCTGACACAAGTTTGATTCATAAGAATCTCACAAGTCACCTACCGTAGCACTGTTTGATGTTGACGCTAGAAGGATTTCCATTCGTCACTTTGAATATTAATGAATATCACTCTGAATGTTCTGGCAAGACCATAAAGATATTGCGTAGAAACCTAAAACGAGTTTGAATCAATTCAGAATAAAACCACTGTTGCTTTTCAGTTTTACATATGTTCAATTCATAAAGAATCTTACACATGACCTACCGCAGTGCTGTTTGTCGTTAACACTGGAAGGATTTCCACTCATCATTGTGAATACTAAGTAGTATCACTCTGAGTGTTTTAGCAATATCACAAGGATATAGCGTAGGAATCTCTTGATCTTCATCCGTGTGTCCTTACGAGATTTGATTGATCTCTTGGCTCTAGACTCGATTTGTGCACTTTTGGTGGTCGGAGGCTGGAGCAAATGCCACCTATTCAATATCAACTATCTCGGAGTGAGAAAGTTAATAGAAGTCATGTTGATCTCCGTGACAATAAAACAAACTTCTTTTGAGAGAAGCCTGAGTAGCTAGGAAAGGGTTGTGCTTCACATCACTGGGTCCATGATGAGTTGTCTTCATGATGTGTTGACACGGTTTCTGCCTAAGTTGTATGGAGGGCTAATTTCTTTACACGCTTTATCCTTACATTTCTTTTTCATTCTTCAACCCCTTCAATGCTTACCAAGACATCATTACTAGCACCTTGTTGTGATTGTTCCAGTGCTAGCATCAGTACTTAGTCGGCATTCTACTCCATCTTTCCTAAGGACTTCTAATAATCTATTGGATTGTCCCTGGGAAGATCCCTCTGGTTCTGGTTGGATCATAGGACTTAAACCTAACCACCCTTTTGACACCAATAACGTCGTGAATTAAAGGTGTTGTGGGTATTTGATCGTAACCATGAGTGCTTGAGTCTATAGATCACATTTTAATCACAATTTCTCCCCTATCTCTAATATATAAAATCTTTTGATATTAGAGATACCAAATTTGATTAAAATATATTGTTAAAAATAGTCTTGAAAACATTCTGGAGAAAAATGTGTCAAACTTGGCATGAATTTTACAAAGCTCCCCCTCAAAAGTTGATCAAATGGAATTGTCATTACGAGGATTTGATCCACATTAAACTTTTGAGGATAGGAGTTGTTGAACACACAATTTTTGAAATATTTTAAATATCATTGAGAAATTCTTGAAAAAATTGTGTTTAGCGCTTTTTTAAAAAATCAATTCTTTTTGTCGAAGAGGTTTTTCTAAAGCATAAACTTGAGTTCATAGACTTTGAATGTCTTGACGAATCCACTCAAGTGTAAGAAGATTTAACTTCTTTTGCTAAGGGTAAGAGCACGAAATCGTACACTCCCCCGTGAATATAGAACCGGGTTGCAATCTGAAAGTTCTTACAAGCCATTGTGTTGAGCTTAAAACGTTGAATGTTTTATGACAAGCTCAACCCAAGATAGATTGCTCTACCCGTTGTTGGAAATATTGTCCAAAAGAGACAATTTCCTTTAAAAAGATAGAAATGACATGTTTTGAAAAATATTTACAACTTTCATTCGAGCTTTATGTACACACGCGTGTCGTTATTGAGCGACATTTCTAGGTACGTCCATATTATCGATACTGAAAGACATGTCGAGAAGAATATTTTTGGATTATCAAAGACTTTTTTATTTTGTATTTTTCTTTTTCATTAATATTTACAGGTAGATGTTTGATAGACGAATCAAGCAGGCTTCTTTGCCAGAACCTCTAGTTCAGCTGGAGTCAAACATCTCATACCAATTT
Source organism: Glebionis coronaria (assembly GCA_025667525.1). NCBI lineage: Eukaryota > Viridiplantae > Streptophyta > Magnoliopsida > Asterales > Asteraceae > Glebionis > Glebionis coronaria. Next base: position 135,120 of record JANFOE010000253.1, on the reverse strand, counting down.
GCCTAACAAGATACGCAAACCTCTCTTTCGAAAGAGCTTTTGTAAACAAGTCAACTAATTGGTAATCAGTTCCAACAAAGTATAATTCGACAATACCCTTTTCAACTTGTTATGATGATTATTATGATAGAAAATAGATGAAAAAAGATGGATTCCTAGAGAGAGAAAGTAGTGAGAGAAAGTAGAGAGAAGGAGATGATTAACTTGGTGAATATTAGATTAGAGAAAATTAGAGTTACAAATGATCATCCACCCTTACTAACATGCTAGGAAGGGCCTTATATAGCCGGGCTTACATGTAACCATATTGGGCTATATTGTTTGGACCGGGCTTGTCTTTTGGGCTTTAAGTAGCTTAAATCCAAGCCCGTGAACCACGACTATTTAACTATCTATTACAATGTTCTAATAAATATTACAATACAAACCTATGACTGAACATTCTTGTTTGACTCAATATTTTGAGGCTAACAGATAGGTTTGTGTTAGTGGGTTCATAGAGGCAAATAAACTAGATGTCAAAATAATTACAATTGGTTGAGTTGATTGTGTAGTATAATCAATAATGTTTTTATCAGGGTATCTGCATTTGGTTTCTAAAGTAATTATATGAAATGCCAGCTTTAACTACACCCTCTGTATAAGCCAGTGTCTCGATGTGGTTTGTTGTTTTAGTAGTCATAATCAGTGTTTGGATGTTCGGAAAATGCTGATATATTCGGATTCATAAGTAAAATAGCTACTTCTAAACTGAAATTTCCTCTTGATAATCAGTTTAAAACCTAATGCAAACACCCCATGAGTATACGCTGCACTAAATGAGAAAGACAAAATATTTGTGAAGGGTGACCAAAATTTACACAATGCTTATATATTATGTAGACGGCTAATTGACCAAAATAGTATGGAGTATCGTATTTCTATCGAGTTCAGTATTTAATGGGAAGGGTTGTGGAAAACTGAAGATTAAGTATGTTTCTCTGACTTCTGCGCACGTTAATGCTATAGGTGTGTCCTTTAGTTTAAATAATGCAGAACTTGAGAACATTGAGTGGCCCAACCCAAAGGTAAGGGACATTGTAGTGGCAATGCCAACTTTTGTACGGCCCCCATTCAGGTTCTATCCATACCAATACAACAATGTGTACTCTTTTAGTGGTTGGTAACCAAGTTTTCCTAATCTCTACCATACCGATACGACTGTTTGAAATTAGATTTGCATAAATGTCTCAATATGTGTAGCTGCTCATTTTAAACAACTATTACCATCACTATTTGATGCTTTTTTTAATTCTAACCATACCACGTAACTGGGTGCTTCATAGATCAAACTGTTAGATATTATTGTATGAAAGAAAAGTATATATGACGCCAACTTTAATTGTTAACTAGATGTGATGCTACTCCTTTTTAATATATCGGTAGCATTTTAGGAAGGTTTATTCCCCTTTAGCAACTATGATAATAACTCGTCTTATCTATATGCCTATAGACATGCTCAGGGGCTCAGGGCTTGCAATTCCAAAGCAATATTGGAAAAACATCTAAACCACTTTAACAGAATGGTTTCACTTCAATGCGCATTCAAGTGCCGATTATCAAATGACATATTTAAGTTTTCCATCACAGTTCGTGTAGAAATAAAGGTTTACCCAAAATTTATGTGGATGTGAGTCTTTCCTTGATAATACCCACAATCAACAAAAGGGTCAACGTGTGCTATAAAGGAGAACACCCAAATGGCTCCAAAAATGAAATTATAGTTGCTTCTATTATAGAATCATAATTATGGCCGCATTTCAAAGTGGACTGCTTCAAGAAAACATGATGCTTTAGTATGCCTACAGTCAGGAACACGAATGAAGATCAGTGAGCTTGAATAGAAGATTCAGTTTGTAGAGATCGAGAAGGTTATGCAACAGTATCAGAATTTGATAATGAGCTTATTATGGTACCAGTGAGCGTTAAATTTATATTTCATGTATCTTGCTGACGTGTGTGATATCCTGCATTTTGTTGTTGCAGAATAATTTAAAGGAGAAACATTCAGTTGTTAGTGGGCATGTCTGATCGGGGCAACCAGTTAGAAATGTGAGCGGATATGATGGTATGTGTATCTTTTCATGTCGAAATCAATCTAATAGTCACAGGAGTACATTATTTATGCACCCATTAACATGATTACCCTGGAGTTCTATTGAGTCATTGCTATCTTTCTTTGACAGGATTTGAACTGATGAGGTCACATCCACTCATTCTTATAGGAGCATAGACTTTTGGCACAGTAAATCGTATTCATGACTTTATTGATCCGGATCATAAAATCTTTTAGCTCTTTATTTTTTATGTTGGAATTTCAGCACTGATGGTAAGGGCTACAAATTATCCACTACAGTTTTGGAAAAAAGGTTGAGGATCACAATGACTACTTCGCGAATGAATCCAGGATTAAGAATGGGGGTCAACGTTTGGCTACAGTTCTAATGTATCTATAAGTGATGTTTTTTCTATAGGTAATTTTGTCAATGTATTTTTCTTAACTCATGTAATTGTGTTACTTATTTCGTCGTTGACGTGTCAGATGTTGAAGAAGGTGGTGAGACGGTTTTCCCTTGTGCAAAGGGGAACATTAATCCAAAATGTGGCATAAAATAACCAAGGAATTGCGTATAAATGTAATTATTTAAGAGGTAATACAGTGAGAATTAGATGAAGAATTTGCATAAGTAATTCACTACGGGAGAATTGGACAAGAACGGAATATCAATTGTCAAATAAGACAAATTCCACAAATGAGTAAATTCAACTCAGAAGAATAGATGCTACAGGCACATATGTAGGTGTCCCTAACACTATGTCCCTATTTTTCACTTCTTGCAGATCTCGTAAAATTTAATCATTCACAATCTTCAGAGAAAATGTAGTGTTTATTCATTAGTTTTATGGTGACTACTAATCAGCCTTGCATGGTCCATTCCAAATTGTATGTAGGCGCGCAACTATATACAATTTCAAGATTAACGATGCAATACTCAGTTCGTCAAAATTTTATCATCATGTTTATAATAAAAACATTTTCATGCTTAATTCTTAAATAAGAATCAAGAATAAATTTACAAAGATTTTATTTGTTATGAAAACAGTTATGTTTTCCAAGGTATTTCATAAACAACTTCATTTTGATATCAATCACTTATAAATCTCACTTTGAATAATACTTATTGTGATGAAAATTAAATTTTCTCAAAGGATACCGTTTTAACTATATAAAAGCAATGTGTGATCTGCAAAAGAGTGATGAAAAGTTGTTCATCAAGAACTAACTACAATAAGATAGGAAATGAGCCTTAGCCAAATAATCATGAGGTTCATGATCTCGATGGCACTAAAAAAGAATAATCCACAACGTAACTCAAATCAAGATGAGTACTTGTTCAATGGTTGCATCACTAATGCGAACATTAGGATGAAGCAGTAAAGGATAGATAACATCGATACATGTAGGATTTAGCAATCAAAGGTAGTCTTTTCATTAATCATAAACAAGTCAAAATTGTACCGTAACACATTACGTGTCACTATGTCATACAATTCTCAGAACTCATCCTACCAACTGATATCTCAGTTAAGTTAGGGATTTTTAAAAGATACCACAATGAATACTAACCAACAAGAGTCATTAGGTGTTCCACATGTCCCAGAAGATCCATCGGTCTCAATTCAGAAGAAGATTTCTTCGATTTATTTCTTGGACACTAGGCATCCTCGTTAGTGGACAATGGTCTAGGAACAACCCTTAACACGAACTACCAATCAATCAAAACCATATAATTCAATCACAGAACTTAACGACTTCCTCTTAACAATCTCATATTCCATACAAGTTAAATTTTACTTTATTCAAGTTTCAACCAATTTTATACTCAATGCGATATCCTACATCATTCTCCAATACTTTCAATCTTATACTTAGATCTTTAAAGGGCAATAAAAGCTCGATATGAACAACACTTAATTTCCAATCCTATAATTCCTTTATCAATAATTATCAAATGAGTCACTAGTATGAAATGACTTGATCATTCAACTAGATTTCTCGGAAAGGTACTAGTGGCATGAGGCTTTGGGGTAATGGTTCCAATGACAGCCTCAAGTGCAACATTCACCCTTTCGATTTCAAGTTTAAGAATTGGATGACAACGAATCAGATGACATCTTTCTAGGTGGTAATGTTTTGTCAAACTCCACTCTATAAGGAAAGATCGTCATGACATCGATATCAGATTTAATCTCGCTAATTCTTTTTCAGTATCACAATCAACTAATATCTACATTTCTACGAATATCAACCATTTGTTGGGATCATAAATATCCACAACTTGGTTTAGATATAGGATAGCTAGAATTCCTACGAGAATAGCTTCGATTAATTTTCTAGGAGAGTTAGGGTTTCTTGTGACAATCTACGTCGTATAAATACCTCGTATAAATATAGAAATAATCATCAAACAATCATGTAATCAATTTACATCATATGTATATATATATTCCAGGTTATATACATATATTAAAATAACACTTCTCAGTCTGGCCTTGTCGGTAACTCGGGAATTCTTCAGCACCGTTATAGTCAAAAGATTTTTAGACATTTTGTGAAAAATGTTTATAGTTAAAAGATTTTGAAATGTTTTATTCAAAACCTTGGTTTTAAAAATCTTTCGTTCTCTATAACGAGAGCTCTGGTACCAAACTGTAACACCCCCAAATTTATACAACTCAATACAGCGGAAGACTAGTTGGTGTTACGGGATAGCACATTACTCACATCATAGACAACGCATAAAAATCGCATCGTTTATTAATCAAGCATTTCCATTCATAAATATCAAAGTTACATAGGTCCCAAGTCATATTAATTCACACAAAGTTTTACAAAGTATTTAAATGGAAATTATTGTTTAAGTGTGGGCCATGAATTCTTGTCGTCTTCCCGAGAATTACCTTCAAGTACCTGAGATAAAACATGTTAAAAGAAAAGGTCAGCGATAACGCCGAGTGAATTCATAGAGTTTAATAAATTCCATCAATATAACTTTGGTATAAAATTATTACCAAAAATCCTTTTTGTACAAATCATTGTAATAGGCCGTAAAATAGCGAAAATCATTTTATACAAATCTTTATCAAAATCATAATATAGGCATTTGCCTTAAAAATCATTATACGAGCCAATGTCGTAAAAACATCATACAATACGTTTTACAACGTTGTATAAATTAAATAAAAACCGTTACATGAATATGGTTATGAAAACAAAAACACGAACATAATATCAATAGTATGACCCCCTATTGCTAGTCAGGCAATACATCGTAATTCGGTGCGTACAACAGTATTTCGTTAATTGGATATTATAAGCCGCATGACATTGTTACCTTAGTAAACCAACAACGGCTAGCTAACCCGATACTCAATTTGCCCATCTAAAGTAACGAGTCGTCACAAAGGTCACGCTATGGAAATCTTCTCATACATAAATTCGCTTACCAATCAATGTGGCACGACGGGGATCAACCGTCAAGGCGTGAACTGGGTTGATCGTCCCCAAATAGTACTATTATATGCACAAGCGTCTACCAAATCCCGGTAGTTCACAATTCATGCTAATGGGACTTTTAGTGACATAACCTAACTTTAATAATCCATTTTATTTCATCTAACGGGTCCTTTAATCATTTATCGGGTCATACAATCGGGTCATACAATCATTCGGGTCCAATTCAATTAACAAACAATCGGGACAAATGGTGTCCTATTTTATAAAAACTAACATGTTATCTCCCTCGCGGGTTTATAAAACATTTCATAAAAACATTTAAAAGAGTTCGAGGCTATGAACTCACGTTGATGTGGGAAGGCGGGTTATCGGCAATTCGGACGTACGGTACGTGCTTCAATCACGGAAACCTAGACAAATAATACTCGTCTTAGACTCATGTCCAATGACTTTATAAAAATAACAATTATGTATACATATGATGATTTTATATATATGATGATCAAGTGGGTTTACATATTCTCTTTTACTCATTTTAGTGTTTACGTATTGGTAACTTTTCAAGACTAGTTATACTAGTTCAATCTTGTTTATATTTTGAAGCCCAATGGGCCTATTACAAGCCCAATACTATTCATTAGTCCAATTATACTTTTATTATCAGTATTTATACTTTATAAGTTGCGCCCAAATGGGTTAAGCCCAATAAGTTCTTTTTATAAGTGTTTAACTTATTTAGTCCAATTATTAGTCCCATATGTTTACTTAGCTCGTTTATGTTCGTATGTCCTATAGTTCGGTTTTTTATCGGTTTTTACTTGTTATACATGTCTATATATCGGTATATGATTTTATAAAAGTTTACATTAGACGGGTCCAACCGTCTAAGTTTTACTTAACAAAAACGTTAATTTTACGGTAATAGCCGAAAAAGTCGTAAAGATCATGTTTATAGTTTTATAACTTATAAAACTTAACAAGATACCATTTTTATAAAATGTCCAATTATTTACCATTTTACATATTTATATAAGTGTATTATATGAGTTAGTGGGTTTTTATTCACATTTTATATTATATAATTTTGAGTGCTTATATAATAGTATTATACTTTAATTTCCAAAGTCTGATTTTTATTTTCGTGTTCACCAAAACTGCCATATCTAGAGTTCTATATGGAGATAGAAGCTCAAATTTTTATCACATAAACTGCATGATATGTGCTCCATTTAACTCTTCTATAGCTACTGTTGAATCATCATCTAAGTATTTTCTAAAAATCGTCCAAAACAGTGAACTCAGATTTGTACTTTAAACTTGTTTTGATCATATCTCACTCATTACAATGATTCCATTGCATGGCGAACTCTCACATGTATACAAGACTCATAGATTACTGTATATCAATCTATTCAAGTCATTTTACCAGTTTACCATATGAATCTTTACTGTTTTATACAGCCATCTAAATTAAGCAAGATTTTAACCTTGTTTCTTATAGTTTTTCATCTTTTTAAGCATGTTTATCAACACCAAATCCCCACACAATATTTTTAATCATCATTCATCATCATACACATATACATAAGTAAAATAAATACAAGATTACATAATCAAAAATAACAAGAGGATGAGGAGGACAATCTTTATACCACCAAGTTGATGTAGGTTGTGATTTGGACATGGATTTTGATGGAGAAACTTGTGAATAACCAAGACCATCTTTAAGACCACCATTCTTCATGAACTCCTTGTGGAAAATAAGCCCCAAGACACCATGAAAAATCCTCTTTGGATGTTATAAGCACCACCAATCTATAGAGCTTCAAAAGGGCTTCAACTTATGTGTAAATAACATAAGATTCCATGGTAAATTTTGATCAAAAGTAGTGTTTGATGAGGGGAAGTGGACAGCAAGATGAGAGAGTAGAGAGGAAATTGTGAAGTTGTTTGCATGAGAAATGAGAGCTAATGGTTTGTGTGTGAGTGGTTTAGCTAGTGGATGAAGCTTAACTTGTAAGCTTTAGGACATGTGTTTACTTCTTGTTTACAACTTGACACATCAAGTGTTGAGTTGTGATGTGTTGGCCGTAGGTTTGTGTGGGGGTGGGGCAAAATTCATTTTGTCTCATCTTCATTTATTTACGGGTACTCCTCGATTCTAGTTTCCTCGATTTGCGTGCCCTCGGGTCGTTTCACGAAAAACGTTTTTATAAATTATGAATAAACGGCACAAAACGAATCTAATAAAAATTGTCTCATCAAAAACGGAGTTCGAAAACGTAAATACGTAATCCTAAGGTTTCCGGTTTAGTCGTAAAGGACGTTAAAATAAAATCGTAAGTCCTAATCTCTTCTCGTAAATTTGTGAGTTTATGAACCAACACAAACTTAAAACTCCAAAGTAATATTCACGGATAAATTTATTTTCTGAAATGTCGGACTGTCACCAAAGACGGTGTATGTAAACATAGGCACGTAACGTTGAATCCTTCGGTTTAGACGTAGTCGACTCTACTTCAAGACGTAAATCCAAATTACTTCCCAAAAATAAGTGAGTTCATATTATAACTTCAAAATAATGTTTTTAAATAATATTTGAGAATAAAATATCAACCATAAATTGACGGATTGTCACAGCATTTACCCCTAAACAGGATCTTTGTCCTCAAAGATCATCTTACCTTACTACTCGCTTCTTATAGAGTTAAAGCCATGTGGGTATTACTTCAAACATAACTACGGGAATAAGATCATGCTAAATGTTGACTTACTTTCTCTATCCATGATGTTCACGGGTTTTTGATGAATGCAACTTTTCGCCGATCTAAACTTTATTATGAAGAAATCAGATTTTCACTTGATAGATATTTCATCAAGTTCGATATACGAAACATAATTCACGCAGCTCTTGAAGTCCTAGGGTAGATCCAACTTATATGCCTTTCAATCCCAACTTTTACATCATCTCAATGGTCCCATACAACGGGGACTTATATCCCATGATTTGTTAGATCATTAATTCATTTTTCCAAGGTTAAAAATTTTGGCATAACTTCGCTACTCATCTGGCACTTCAAGATCTACATTTCATATTCACATAACCTCCTGCTCACTATCGGCAGTCAATAATCAAATACTAATTTCAACAATCATTTCAGGTCTCGCGGGTCGAGTAATTTGTAAGGTTAGGTTCGCCATCATAGGAAACCTTAAACCTAAAAGACATGTCCAACTCACAGTGGGTGTATTTCGGATGTCTTCATCCCAACTCCGGCTTACAAATGCTCTAATATAGACCCTAACAAGATTCGATCTCGATCCTAATACGATGATTATCAATGATAATCCTTCCAAAGGAAAACGATTATATGGTTCATTACCAAAGGTCAATCATTCAAACATAAAACAGCACTTATATTACTTTGTATCATTACTTTACCTCGTCCCTTCGATTGGGGTGGTACATAGTACTCTCATCAAGGTTCGTTCTGAATGATTTCTGAGCAAATCTCTAGAATTCGATGCGAAGCGAGGATCTTGATAAAGATGTTCGATACAGGCACACTATGTTTACATAACTCTTTTGCATTTATCATTAACGGGAATGATATTAGCAGATTTGGTCAGTCTGTCGACGATGACCCAAATCGAATCAAATTCAGATGATGACCTTTGCAATAGCTAGACGTTTACCAATGTATGAGGCGATGTCTGCCTTCATAATTGCCATCAGTACAACTTCTTCTGATAATGATACATTAAATCAGAAATGACAGGAATAGAATACTTATACTTACAAGTTTCCAATATAACTATATCTCACAATTTTCCATATTTAGGCAACCATAAACGGCCCTTTAAAACATTTAATGCCATCGGCTTCCCAATCTTAATGATTCATTTTAGTCGCGAATCCTTTTTTATTATCTATATTATCCTTTTTACAAACATTGTTTATTTTTATATCGTTCGGCAATTTATTTTGCACCTTCATTATTAAGGAACATGTCCTAACTGGTTCTTTACCTTTTCTACATAATGCGTCGGTATCTATATTCACTTCTCATGATGATGTAATTATCATGTACACAATTCACTCAGATATTCTTTCTATATTATGCGTCAGTAATTACGTTCACCTTTCTTCATATTTTCTAAGTTTTAGTTCTATCTCAACTATCATTTTTATCAGTTTTTCTCAATCCGGTGTTTAAAGCATCGATAACTATTACAATTAATTAAATAATAATTATTAAATTTTTATGAAACGTAAACGTAAAAATTTTAAATTTCTTAGTTCGACCAATTATATAAAATGTTCAAAAATAAATTTGAATTTAATTAACAAGATTTTTGTTGATTTATCCAAAATATTTAATAAGATCCGTAATTGTTCGAAAAATCTTTGGTTTATACTTTGGTCAAAATTTTCTTAGTTGAAAAGCAAAAAGTGTCGTTTCGAATTTCAAGTCATGATTTAAAAGGTTTCCTCAATCCCTCTTAGGTTTTCTTGAGGTATACACAAACATTTACCCCTAAACATAAGTTTAGTTAAATGGTTTGTGTATAAGGGAATAATCCCTTAAAATCCTTTGTTAAAACATTTGTCAAAACACGTTTGCACTTTCTTTTTAGTATAACTCAAAGTCTTAAATGACTTCTAATTTTTGAAGAGTCAATTTATATTCCATTATCTATTAATCACACGGTTAAATCGTAAAGGATTAAGTCTTAAGTCATATGTTAAATATTTAAGGTACAAGTTTTTATTGTTCGGCCAATTTAGGGCAGTCTATAACTAATTATTAACTCATTATTATTCTTATATACAAACAAATGGTCCTTAATGATCACAAGAATGAACTTATCAAATTACAGCCTACACACGTGATTCACCAAATTTATGAATGCTACATGTGCATTGGTCAATCCAAACGACATCACATGAAACTCATAATGTTCATTACAAGTACCGGATGTAGTGATTGGAATAGATAATCTTTTTCGCAGATGCGAAGTTGATGATAACCATGCCGTGGATCAAATCTTTAAAACATACACTAGAACCTTGTAAATGATCGAGCAAATCTTCCATTTGAGTTATGGATATCATTTTCGATTGTCAATTTACTCAATTCACAGTAATCTATAAATATAAGGAATGATAGTACCATAGCTCTTTATAATGACGAGCTCGGTAGAATAAAATCTTTCTCCGACAACTCTCTCAGTTGTACGGTAATTCCCTTAATTCAGATGGTGCTGAAGTACAATGCACAAGCCACAGGTGCAGCACCGGAACTATAATCAATACCAATTTCAACTTGTCTTAATGGCAAAAGTCTAGGTAATTCACCAACAAATACTTCCTAAAGTTTTAGATAACATAAACATCTTTTAATAAATTCATATTAGGTTCTTCTAGATTACAATATCTATAACTAGTTCACAACCATTCACGGTATAATTTTAAGTCTAAATGCAGGATATGGACATCCATCAAGAATTATTTTGATCACTTTTGATAATCAACATCTTATCATTTAGGGGAATTCGACTGGAGTTCCCATCAATTAAGACAATGTCGTCATGTCATAATCAATCAATCCATTCTACTGGCACTATCAACTTTCTAGTTTCATTGCCGTCGATAAGATGTGAATTTCTCAAAAGACTAATAATAACTCATAATCCTTCAAAATTCAAGGATATCTGGAGACATAACTGTCATTAGAAGAGTAAGGTCAACGCATAATCTACGCGAGAGAATTTCAAATCAGATACATGCGAAAACATTTAACGAATATGAATATATCCCATGTTTTCATAATTTGAGTACGCATTCGAAAGCTCCTCGGATCGTTACCCAGTTCATTCAAATGAAATCAAATCATAAGAAATGATAAAAACGTCAATACATCCAGTCGGGTATCAACACTCGGTAACCATATACTTTTCCTAAGAATCTCACTACGGGAGAATTGGACAAGAACGGAATATCAATTGTCAAATAAGACAAATTCCACAGATGAGTAAATTCAACTCAGAAGAATAGATGCTACAGGCACATATGTAGGTGTCCCTAGCACTATGTCCCTATTTTTCACTTCTTGCAGATCTCGTAAAATTTAATCTTTCACAATCTTTAGAGAAAATGTAGTGTTTATTCATTAGTTTTATGGTGACTACTAATCAGCCTTGCATGGTCCATTCCAAATTGTATGTAGGCGCGCAACTATATATAATTTCAAGATTAACGATGCAATACTCAGTTTGTCAAAATTTTATCATCATGTTTATAATATAAACATTTTCATGCTTAATTCTTAAATAAGAATCAAGAATAAATTTACAAAGATTTTCTTTGTTATGAAAACAGTTATGTTTTCCAAGGTATTTCGTAAACAACTTCATTTTGATATCAATCACTTATAAATCTCACTTTGAATAATCCTTATTGTGATGAAAATTAAATTTTCTCAAAGGATACCGTTTTAACTATATAAAAGCAATGTGTGATCTGCAAAAGAGTGATGAAAAGTTGTTCATCAAGAACTAACTACAATAAGATAGTAAATGAGCCTTAGCCAAATAATCATGAGGTTCATGATCTCGATGGCACTCAAAAAGAATAATCCACAACGTAACTCAAATCAAGATGAGTACTTGTTCAATGGTTGCATCACTAATGCGAACATTAGGATGAAGCAGTAAAGGATAGATAACATCGATACATGTAGGATTTAGCAATCAAAGGTAGTCTTTTCATTAATCATAAACAAGTCAAAATTGTACCGTAACACATTACGTGTCACTATGTCATACAATTCTCAGAACTCATCCTACCAACTGATATCTCAGTTAAGTTAGGGATTTTTAAAAGATACCACAATGAATACTAACCTACAAGAGTCATTAGGTGTTCCACATGTCCCAGAAGATCCATTGGTCTCAATTCAGGAGAAGATTTCTTCAATTTATTTATTGGACACTGGGCATCCTCGTTAGTGGACAATGGTCTAGGAACAACCCTTAACACGAACTACCAATCAATCAAAACCTTATAATTCAATCACAGAACTTAACGAATTCCTCTTAACAATCTCATATTCCATACAAGTTAAATTTTACTTTATTCAAGTTTCAACCAATTTTATACTCAATGCGATATCCTACATCATTCTCCAATACTTTCAATCTTATTCTTAGATCTTTAAAGGGCAATAAAAGCTCGATATGAACAACACTTAATTTCCAATCCTATAACTCCTTTATCAATAGTTATCAAATGAGTCACTAGTATGAAATGACTTGATCATTCAACTAGATTTCTCGGAAAGGTACTAGTGGCATGAGGCTTTGGGGTAATGGTTCCAATGACTGCCTCAAGTGCAACATTCACCCTTTCGATTTCAAGTTTAAGAATTGGATGACAACGAATCAGATGACATCTTTCTAGGTGGTAATGTTTTGTCAAACTCCACTCTATAAGGAAAGATCGTTATGACATCGATATCAGATTTAATCTCGCCAATTCTTTTTTCAGTATCACAATCAACTAATATCTACATTTCTACGAATATCAACCATTTGTTGGGATCATAAATATCCACAACTTGGTTTAGATCTAGGATAGCTAGAATTCTTACGAGAATAGCTTCGATTAAATTGCTAGGAGAGTTAGGGTTTCTTGTGACAATCTACGTCGTATAAATACCTCGTATAAATATAGAAATAATCATCAAACAATCATGTAATCAATTTACATCATATGTATATATATAATCCAGGTTATATATATATTAAAATAACACTTCTCAGTCTGGCCTTGTCGGTAACTCGGGAATTTTTCAGCACCTTTATAATCAAAATATTTTTAGACATTTTGTGAAAATGTTTATAGTTAAAAGATTTTGAAATTTTTTATTCAAAACCTTGGTTTTAAAAATCTTTCGTTCTCTATAACGAGAGCTCTGGTACCAAACTGTAACACCCCCAAATTTATACAACTCAATACAGCGGAAGACTAGTTGGTGTTACGGGATAGCACATTACTCACATCATAGACAACACATAAAAATCGCGTCGTTTATTAATCAAGCATTTCCATTCATAAATATCAAAGTTACATAGGTCCCAAGTCATATTAATTCATACAAAGTTTTACAAAGTATTTGAATGGAAATTATTGTTTAAGTGCGGGCCATGAATTCTTGTCGTCTTCCCGAGAATTACCTTCAAGAACCTGAGATAAAACATGTTAAAAGAAAAGGTCAGCGATAACGCCGAGTGAATTCATAGAGTTTAATAAATTCCATCAATATAACTTTGGTATAAAATTATTACCAAAAATCATTTTTGTACAAATCATTGTAATAGGCCGTAAAATAGCCAAAATCATTTTATACAAATCTTTATCAAAATCATAATATAGGCATTTGCCTTAAAAATCATTATACGAGCCAATGTCGTAAAAACATCATACAATACGTTTTACAACGTTGTATAGATTAAATAAAAACCGTTATATGAATATGGTTTTGAAAACCAAAACACGAACATAATATCAATAGTATGACCCCGTATTGCTAGTCAGGCAATACATCGTAATTCGATGCGTACAGCAGTATTTCGTTAATTGGATTATTATAAGCCGCATGACATTGTTACCTTACTAAACCAACAACGGGTAGCTAACTCGATACTCAATTTTCCCATCTAAATAAGCGTGTCGTCACAAAGGTCACGCTATAGAAATCTTCTCATACATAAATTCGCTTACCAATCAATGTGGCACGACGGGGATCAACCGTCAAGGCGCGAACTGGGGTGATCGTCCCCAAATAGTACTATTATATGCACAAGCGTCTACCAAATCCCGATAGTTCACAATTCATGCTAATGGGACTTTTAGTGACATAACCTAACTTTAATAATCCATTTTATTTCATCTAACGGGTCCTTTAATCATTTATCGGGTCATACAATCGGGTCATACAATAATTCGTGTCCAATTCAATAAACAAACAATCGGGACAAATGGTGTCCTATTTTATAAAAACTAACATGTTATCTCCCTCGCGGGTTTATAAAACATTTCATAAAAACATTTAAAAGAGTGCGAGGCTATGAACTCACGTTGATGTGGGAAGGCGGGTTATCGGCAATTCGGACGTACGGTACGTGCTTCAATCACGGAAACCTAGACAAATAATACTCGTCTTAGACTCATGTCCAATGACTTTATAAAAATAACAATTATGTATACATATGATGATTTTATATATATGATGATCAAGTGGGTTTACATATTCTCTTTTACTCATTTTAGTGTTTACGTATTGGTAACTTTTCAAGACTAGTTATACTAGTTCAATCTTGTTTATATTTTGAAGCCCAATGGGCCTATTACAAGCCCAATACTATTCATTAGTTCAATTATACTTTTATTATCAGTATTTATACTTTATAAGTTGGGCCCAAATGGGTTAAGCCCAATAAGTTCTTTTTATAAGTGTTTAACTTATTTAGTCCAATTATTAGTCTCATATGTTTACTTAGCTCGTTTATGTCCGTATGTCCTATAGTTCGGGTTTTTATCGGTTTTTACTTGTTATACATGTCTATATATCGGTATATGAGTTTATAAAAGTTTACATTAGACGGGTCCAACCGTCTAAGTTTTATTTAACAAAAACGTTAATTTTACGGTAATAGCCGAAAAAGTCGTAAAGATCATGTTTATAGTTTTATAACTTATAAAACTTAACAAGTTACCATTTTTATAAAATATGCACTTATTTACCATTTTACATATTTATATAAGTGTATTATATGAGTTAGTGGGTTTTTATTCACATTTTATATTATATAATTTTGAGTGCTTATATAATAGTATTATACTTTAATTTCCAAAATCTGATTTTTATTTTCATGTTCACCAAAACTGCCATATCTAGAGTTCTATATGGAGATAGAAGCTCAAATTTTTATCACATAAACTAAATGATATGTGCTCCATTTAACTCTTCTATAGCTACTGTTGAATCATCTTCTAAATAATTTCTAAAAATCGTCCAAAACAGTGAACTCAGATTTGTACTTTTAACTTGTTTTGATCATATCTCACTCATTACAATGATTCCATTGCATGGCCAACTCTCACATGTGTATAAGACTCATAGCTTACTGTATATCAATCTATTCAAGTCATTTTACCAGTTTAAAATATGAATCTTTACTGTTTTATACAGCCATCTAAATTAAGCAAGATTTTAACCTTGTTTCTTATAGTTTTTCATCTTTTTAAGCATGTTTATCAACACCAATTCCCCACACAATATTTTTAATCATCATTCATCATCATACACATATACATAAGTAAAAGAAATATAAGATTACATAATCAAAAATAACAAGAGGATGAGGAGGACAATCTTTATACCACCAAGTTGATGTAGGTTATGATTTGGACATGGATTTTGATGGAGAAACTTGTGAATAACCAAGACCATCTTCAAGACCATCATTCTTCATGAACTCCTTGTGGAAAATCAGCCCCAAGACACCATGAAAACTCCTCCTTGGATGTTATAAGTACCACTAATCTATAGAGCTTCAAAAGGGCTTCAACTTATGTGTAAATAACATAAGATTCCATGGTAAATTTTGATCAAAAGTGGTGTTTGATGAGGGGAAGTGGACGGCAAGATGAGAGAGTAGAGAGGAAATTGTGAAGTTGTTTGCATGAGAAATGAGAGCTAATGGTTTGTGTGTGAGTGGTTTAGCTAGTGGATGAAGCTTAACTTGTAAGCTTTAGGACATATGTTTACTTCTTGTTTACAACTTGACACATCAAGTGTTGAGTTGTGATGTGTTGGCCGTAGGTTTGTGTGGGGGTAGGGGAAAAGTTATTTTGTCTCATCCCCATTTATTTACGGGTACTCCTCGATTCTAGTTTCCTCGATTTGCGTGCCCTCGGGTCGTTTCACGAAAAACGTTTTTATAAATTATGAATCAACGGCACAAAACGAATCTAATAAAAATTGTCTCATCAAAAACGGAGTTCGAAAACGTAAATACGTAATCTTAAGGTTTTCGGTTTAGTCGTAAAGGACGTTAAAATAAAATCGTAAGTCCTAATCTCTTCTCGTAAATTTGTGAGTTTATGAACCAACACAAATTTAAAACTCCAAAGTAATATTCACGGATAAATTTATTTTCTGAAATGTCGGACTGTCACCAAAGACGGTGTATGTAAACGTAGGCACGTAACGTTGAATCCTCCGGTTTAGACGTAGTCGACTCTACTTCGAGACGTAAATCCAAATTACTTCCCAAAAATAAGTGAATTCATATTATAACTTTAAAATAATGTTTTTAAATAATATTTGAGAATAAAATATCAACCATAAATTGACGGATTGTCACAGATACAATATTATATGAAGTAAAAAGATAATAAAGACAAGTCTTTACCCCTCCAGACCGCATCTATATACGATTGAAAGAGTTTAAGTTGATGTTCTCCCTCCCAACATTTTGATCGAGTTATATGACGCCCTATGGCTATGTTCACCGACTGCTATTATGCTTGGTTGCTAACATGCATCTGCATTTTAAATGTTATATTTTAATGTAAATAAACTGAAACTATAGTAAGAGCATAGTGCGGATAGTTAAAAAAACCATGGTATAAGGGTCATAGAAAATAAACCGGTAGAACGATAATAATCTATATGTTTGGATTGTTATAAGCATTGACCATTTTGTATTTTTTTTAGCAATCCGTGATGTGGCCACGTCTAGGAATGCTGTGAACGTGAGTGCTTTCCCATTTAACTACTGGTGCATTTAATGTGTATTTGTTGCCTTTTGACAGCCCTAAGAAAGCGAAGAAAGCAGGATTTTCTTTGTCCAGGCGATACGCAGAGGTACCCTATTAATCTGAAAGAACTGTTAAGGAACTTGAGTAGCCTATATCCCAAGTGAGAATATTTCTAATTAACCTCTGTTATATGTTTAGCAACTTTTCTTTGTTGTGTCTATAACTAAACTCATCGCCCTTATTAATTTTGTATTGCTACTCAGTGTCATTTGCACGATTTGGTACATAGTAAGATGAAACCAGAGGTAAAAATAGACACACTGATGCGACTCAGGAAGTTGCAGAGGCATAAATTGTTTGTATTGGCTGGATCAGGAGGTGCTAGAAGAGGGCTTGCTTTTGGTGCCAAAAGCAAAGGAGCTTGTGTGGTGATTTTCAATATAAATTTTTGGTATATTCTATGACCTAACGTTTAATCTAAAAATGGGTTGGTTATTAACGGGTAAAATTTTATGTATAGGTTCAAAGTGGTCAAGTTGTCCCAAACACTTTCTGTCAATTGTTTTATAAATGACATGGATTAAAAGAATAAAACACCCTTTTTACTGAATTACCTGAAAAATTAAAGAGCCTTCTTACAGAAAGTGGCTTTTGGTGGACATCCTCCTCAACATAGGAGCACTTTTTTACTGTATTATTGTTCATTGTAGCTAAGAAATTTATTAGTCTAAAATAAAACATTATTATATTTAGGTGTAAAGTAACTACAATATTTTATGGTTGTTTTGGATCTTCTGTTATTGTTATGTGATTTTATCAGAATTTGTTTTAGTTCATGAAGTTCTGCTCATTAGGTGACGACTATAATGATTCACTTTTGAATTTCAGTAACTAAGTTACTTTTTATTTTGTATTTTGCTTTATCAACAAAAAAATCCATCACAAAAATCCAATTTTCTCTCCATTTTTCAATTCGGAACTAAAAAAATTCATCACAAAAATCCAACACAATTGTGCCAATACAACTAAAATAATGTAGCCTTATAACCTTTCTCGATTTCACAACAATAAAACGCAAATACTCATTGCAATTTTCATATTTTTTATCTTAAAATCCCCTTAAATGTTTTTCTACACACCAAGTGTTCGTGAAAATGTCTCAACCACAAAACATACATAAAACACACCATCCTTTTCTTTTCAAACCGATTTCATATTTATTAATCATTCTATTTTCATGACATCATCATCTACCTCTTCGGACGGAACTTGGCCATGTCCATTTCGAGGTTTTCATTGTTGCCCGGATGGTCAAGTGGGCAATAAAGGGTTTTCTCGTTTGTTTTCTCATATTAAGAGGCACCATTTTTCGACCGATGAACGTAAAGATGCATTACGTGAGGCTATTTCTACGGACCATGGATTATATATGGCAGTCGAGGAAACTTTGAAGGCATTTGAAAAATGGTTATGTGGGGACTGTATGACTTTCCATGCTGTGAGTCGGTCATGTCATCACCAAGATGGTCTTGTTCGTCCTTCAAACGAGCCAGGCGACATGAATGGTTACATTGTTGGAATTTCCAAGCCTTCCTATAATGAATACGAGATAGAAGTAACCGAAGGGTTGGCTTTGGATGTTGAGCTTCTTGATCGTGTTTTTAAATTGCCTATCACAACTGTCAAGAGTATTCCCCATGGATGTCGTCTCGCTTTCTCTCAGGCGTTAAAAACAGTTCTTTGCCAAGTGGTCGCCCGACCCGATTCCGTTGGTGCGTGGGTCAAGTTGTTACTTCTTCCACGATGTACGCTCCAGGTATGTAGGCCCAAGACTAGACAAGAGCGTAGGTCCGGCAATAGAAAATCTTTGCAACAATGTTCTATCTTGAAGTCACTAGCTACATGGGGAAAGATGATGGTATCGCAACGTTAGTTCAAAACATGTTGGATGTTGCTAGGTCGGGATCCTTTGGTGAGGGTCGAGGTGATTTGATGGAGGATAGAACAACGTGCAATACCAACATCAGACAATGTCTTCGCAAGGTTGCGGATGGGCACTTTACAGCCACAGTAAAAGTGTTATCCTCTTCTGGTGTAGCTCCATACTCGGGTGATACTATTAAAGCCTTGGAGGCTAAGCATCCTTACAAGCCACCCCCATCCATGCCGAGCAACACTTTTTATGAATCTCCTCTTGTCGCAGAGATTGATTGTGTCTTTGGTTGCATTAAATCCTTTCCTAAAGGTACTTCATGCGGGAGAGATGGTTTGAGGGCACAACATATATTAGATGCTCTGTGTGGAAAGGGTTCTGCTACTGCCACAGATCTCTTAATGGCCATCACATCGGTCGTTAATTTATGGCTGGCAGGGAGGTGTCCGTCTATTTTGGCAGAGTTTGTTGCATCTGCTCCTCTCACGCCTCTACTAAAACCTGATAACGGGATTCGACCTATTGCAGTGGGCACTATATGGAGACGTTTGGTTTCCAAGGTTGCTATGAAAGGTGTTGGTAAGGAAATGTCCAAGTACCTTGGTGATTTCCAGTTTGGAGTCGGAGTGTCGGGTGGTGCTGAGGCTGTTTTACATAGCGCCAATAGGGTGTTGGCTGAATACCATAATGATGGGTCTCTTGCAATGCTCACTGTGGACTTCTCAAATGCATTTAACCTTGTGGATAGATCGACACTACTTCATGAAGTTAGGGTGAGGTGTCCTTCTATTTCTTTGTGGGTAAATTTCTTATATGGTCAAGCAGCGAGGTTGTATATAGGAGACACGCATATTTGGTCTGCCACGGGAGTGCAGCAAGGTGACCCATTGGGACCTCTTCTTTTTGCTCTTGTCTTGCACCCGCTTGTACATAAGATCAGAGACAGTTGCAAGCTTCTTCTTCATGCTTGGTATCTTGATGATGGAACCATTATTGGAGATTCAGAAGAGGTATCTAAGGTGTTAGATATTATAAAGACGACTGGTCCAGGTTTGGGTCTTGAACTTAACATCAAGAAAACAGATATTTTTTGGCCCTCTTGTAATGGTACGAAGCTTCGGGAGGGTTTATTTCCGGTTGATATTCGTAGGTCGTCTTTGGGTGTGAAGCTTCTTGGGGGAGCTGTTAGTAGAGATGCAGATTTTATTAGTGGGTTGGCTATGAAGAGAGCCGTAAATGCTGTTGACTTGATGGGTCTTCTTCCACAACTTCATGACCCGCAAAGTGAGCTCCTTTTGCTTCGTTCATGTATGGGTATTGCTAAACTTTATTTTGGTTTAAGGACATGTCAACCTATACACATGGAGGAGGCGGCTTTGTTTTTTGACAAAGGGTTGCGTGGTTCAATCGAAAATATAGTGGTTTGTGGAGGACCTTTTTTTGGTGACTTGCAGTGGAGACTTGCTTCTTTACCCATTCGTCTTGGTGGGTTGGGCTTGAACTCAGCAAAAGTGGTCTCCTCCTATTCTTTTGTGGCCTCGAGGGCCCAATCTTGGGTGCTACAAGACCACATCTTACGTGACAGTGGTATATGTGGTATGGACGATGATTACGTTTCTGCTTTGGCTTGTCTTCGTGATACGATTCCAAGCTTTGATTTTAGCGTTTTCGCTAATAAGGACACCGCCCCATCGAAGGTCCAAGAAACATTGGCGAGTGCCCTTTTTAGTGAGATGGCCAAAGATATGGAAGCCCACTTTGACATGACGGTTAGACAGAAAGCAGTTTTCAAGTGTCTGCGCGCACCACATGCTCAAGATTTCCTACAAGCTATCCCCATAGACGGGCTCGGTCAACATATGTCGCCGGTGAAATACCGCACTATCCTTAAGTATCGCCTTATGATTCCATTATTTCCGGTTGATGCTATATGCCCTATTTGTCGCAAGGCATGTTTGGATTCTTTTGGGGAACATGCGGTTCATTGTAAAGAACTTCCGGGTTTCAAGTATCGACATGATTTTGTTAGGGACGTTCTTTACGACATATGTAGGCGTGCCGGGATTTCCGCCAAGAAAGAGGCACCTGTGAATTTCTTGACCGACCCGTCAGATGGAAGATCCACACTGAGACCCGCTGATGTTTTGGTTTTTGGATGGGTTGGAGGTAAACATGCGTGCGTTGATTTGACAAGGGTTTCTCCTCTCGTGGGGCTAGGCAGTCGAGATTTTACATCGGGTCAGGCTGCTATAAAAGCCGCCTCGTGCAAAGTGACTAAACACGAGAAAGCATGTGTTGAAAATCAACACGTGTTTATTCCTTTCGCGTTTGATACATTTGGTTTCCTTGCACCTGAGGCGGTGGAGCTACTTACGAGAATACAACGTGTTATGAATAGTAATGTTTTGACTCCTAAATCCACAAACGTTGTATTTAATAGACTTGGTTTTGCTATACAAAAAGGGCTAGCGGCGCAGCTTGTTGCCCGTTTGCCTTCTCCTAATATGTAAACCAATAAACTGGATTACATGAACACTTTTATTACAAATAAAAGAATTGATAAGTAAAAAAAAAAAAAAAAAAAAAAAAAATAGAATTATGTATTTGTTTGATTAAAGATTTAATTTTGGTTTGAAATTTGCAGGTTAATTGGTATCCATGGGGTAAAGAGCCATTCATAGAAGCTCGCAAAAAGGGCGTGCTTATTTTCTTATCATGTATGTTGTCTTCCATTTTAGTATGTTTGTCAAGTACAATACTTTTTTCAAGAAACTAACATATGATGTTATTAACAAAATGACCCTGAACTTTTATTTCTTGGAAGTTGGATACAGTACCTGCCAATGGTGAGCTTTCCACCATCTCATAAATTCATAAATTCTTTCTCTCGATTATTGTACATACATGGATGAGA
The DNA here is from genome assembly GCA_025667525.1 of Glebionis coronaria. Classification (NCBI taxonomy): domain Eukaryota; kingdom Viridiplantae; phylum Streptophyta; class Magnoliopsida; order Asterales; family Asteraceae; genus Glebionis; species Glebionis coronaria. Next base: position 112,886 of record JANFOE010000253.1, on the reverse strand, counting down.
ATGTGCGTGTGTTGATTGTTAAGGTGTCATTCATGAAGGTAGAGGGGTTGGAACTTGCAAGGTTGCCAATGGAAAATGAACCCTCATATTGCATTAACAAGGTAATCACTGCCTATTGTTGTTTCTTATAAGCTATCGACTTCTCAAAATCATTTGTTCTTTGCGCTTGTGAAAATGCAAGAAGGGTGTATCACATTTTTCAACATTATAAGATTCAAACATTAGAAGATTGATGAACATCATATGATGGTTATTTTGCATCAGCATAGCCGCATTAGCACCAAGCCACTATAGTAGCAAGCTAAACATTAGATTAGGTGAAGTTACTGTCCAATATGTGAACATCATATTATTATGTCCATGTAGATCTAGGCTAACCTGATATCATGTAAAGATCACACATAACGTGTTGTTAGTATTTAAAATTACAAAAATGGAACATCTTATTTAAATCAGCTCTAGCACGCTCATCTGGTCAGCTTTTTAGATGTGGTATTGGTAAAAAATACAAGTACTTTCAAATGTCAAAAATAGTGTGCTTCTGAATGTCAGAAGATGGAATTTGTTTTGCCTTACATGTCAATGTCATAGTACATAGGCATGTATTACTGTTTAATTCTAACCATCTAAATATCATAAAACAAAAAAAATATAAGAACTACATACATGTGATTGTTGATAAGCGTTGTCAAAATCCAAGTATGTCCAGCTATTAAAGAACAAAATTCTTGACCAACATCACCTGCTACAAATAATATTTGATATTTTCAATGAAGCTCCAATCATTAGAGGCTGGGGATTTAATTATGCAGGTAAGGTTTGCACTTGGCATGTTTGAAGGAGACAATTGTTATAAACCTGGCGTGAAACAACTTCTGTATGAGTGACACCAACAACCCTCATGTTTACAATACTACCTATCACTAAAATGCAGAATAAGACTCTAAACTATCTGATAGGAAAAAGAACATGATGGAGAAGGATTCATGGTCACATGGACCAGTTGGTGTAGTGAATGATCGAATTATGTAATGGTGAGCAAGTGATAGACATAATTTGGTATCTGATGATTTCCTCGAAAGTAGGCACGACACATATGATGGTAATTTCAGTATGGATAACCATATTCTTAGTGGCACATCATGTGCAAGTGAAAACCCGGAACAACTAGCCATTGACACACATTCCTGAAACAAGAGATATTTGTTTTGTTGATAGTAATAGAGAGAGCAAGGCATCAGGTGATCTAATATATTTTAGTTGATGTTTAGGTAGATCTTAGTTTGAAAAGTAAAGGTAACGTGTTACACTTTCTTCCCTTATTAAAGCTAAACAATATATTACTGATTCATTCTTCTATCTTTGTTTAGTGTCATTTTGTTTATTCATTACATAACGTGTTACACTTTCTTCCCTTAAAAATTACGTATGTCTTAACTATGTAATTGTGGTATAATTGACAGGTCAATATGCATAAAAAGCAGCTGACTCATCCGAATCAGACGTAAGAAACAAAGAGTTAAAGGAATAGGAATGATGGTTCCTTTTATCAAATCAGTGGCTAATTTTTCGAATAAGCCAATTCATTTGGGACCATCCTAACTCCTCGCCCGAATCTATTTTTCTAACTAATTTTTCTAACTAATGCATATAGAGAGCTTCACGAAGACGCTCAAGGATCGTTTTTCATTCAAAAACAAACAGCGTTGTTAGTTATGTAATGGTTTATGTCCTATGATTATTTTAATCTCAATGTTAGGCATATGCAACTTTTTTTCCTAACAGTCTAACGCTTGAAACGTCTGGAAAAGCTAAGGTAAATAAAGTCATAGTCATAACTATTCTGTTAAATATTAAAAATTAGTAGTTTTATAAGATTTAGGTTCTAGGTATTGAGAGAAGATCAAATGAGGTTTACTTAATAGTGATTTGATCTCGGTTAGGCCATTACCATAATAATAGATTTACTAGACGAGTACCCGCGCATAGCGGCGGAATTGTCTAACGATAGATAATTAACGAAACGCTATATCGTGATAAGATCCAAGTATAATTGCAATATCAAGATACTATTGCTCAATGTTTTGAAACCCGGGTCAACCCGGCGGGTCAACCGTTTGACCCGGTTCCGGCTGGAAAAAAGAGTCATATTGACCCGGTTTTTATATTTTTGAAACCCGGCTCAACCCGCCGGGTTTGGGGTTACCCGGGTCAACCCGGTTCTCGAAACCCCGCGGAGTATCGATTTTTTCGAGTTTTTTTTGAAAAAAAAAATATAAATTCTCGAGGCCCGGCCGAGTATCGATTTTTTCGAGCTTTTTTGAAAAAAAAATATAAATTTTATGTATTTGCGATATTTTTACATATTATATTGGTTGGTAAACAATATATATTTTTAATATACGAGAATTTTTATAATTTTTATATATAATTTTTGTTAATTATTAAAAATATATTTTTTAATTTTAAAATGGGTTAACCTGGGTCGAGCCAACCCGGACCCGGTGACTCGATCAAGTCGATTTTAAACCCGGGGTTCAAAACATTGCTATTGCTTTTTAGCTTTGTTTCATTTATTTTGTCATATCATTTTCTCATGACGCTATTGTTTTTGTTTTTTGCATTTGATTAGTCATTCCACATGTTCATATATTCTTTTTTTTCTTTGCTTCTCTCTATACAACCAAAGATAAATCTTTTGTTTGAATTTCAATTTTTAAATATTTGCAATCTGAAATTATTTTAAATTTTGTTTCAGAATATTTCAAAACTTTTTAACTTTAAAAATATGTTAAACTTTAAAAAGGTTCAAATTTTTCGCTCGTGTATAGTTGAGAACATTATTTCTTTTAGTTGTTAAGGGATAGATATGTATTGAGAAAGATGACTTATAAATTAATTTAATAGAAAAGTTGAATTCACGATATGCTTTTTTAATAGTCGATTACTCGTGTGTAGTGACGGTGGTGCATAGTGTGCGATGTATAATTTAATAGAAAAGTTGAATTAACGATATGCTTTTTTAATAGTCGATTACTCGTGTGTAGTGACGGTGGTGCATATGTTGTAGACTCTTTTCAAAACTTTGTGATATTCCCGCTGGTATGGATCTACCGTAACTTGTTCTTATTTTAACTTTTTGTGTGTATATCGTTTTATAGCTTATGTGCAATTTTTTTATTTAGACGTGTTTGTCTACTTGATGTGCATGTACTTTTATTTTCATGCGTGTTGATTATTTATTTTTCAATCTTACTGTTGTAATTTTGTTTACAAATATAATTTTTATTGGAAAGTCACTCATATTATCAAACTTGATTGTGCATATTATTGTTGTTATCATAAATTGGTGCATTATAAAAGATTACTATGTAACTGGAGTCTATTTTTTGAAAGTGTAACGTTTGAATTATTTTGAATATGTTAAAAGGTTTGAAATTAAAATATGAAAGTGTAAACTTTTTTATATTTTACATATTTCGAAAATCTAAAATTTGAAATACTCGTTTAACGTGAAAAGTCAATCTATTTTGCATATATAATAATGGTGGCAGTGACCTATCAATTTTGCTATCTCTTTTTTAGTAAATGACAAAGTATTGCCTTGTAAACTGTGAAAGGAAAAAATAATGAAGATGACTTACCAATTTTAAAAAAAGGATAAATATTATCTTGTAAACTGTGAAAGAAAAAAAGGTAGAAAAAAGATAGAAATAGTCTTAATCATGTAAAAGAGAATTTTTATAAAATAAAAAACTTAATTACATTCATATATCATGTAAAAGAAAATATGAAGTTTGTTGCTTTGTGCAGTTCATCTTTCCATTTATCAATTTTAAGCTAAGTACTCATAAACAAATTGGTTTTCAATTTTCCCATTGTCCTTTAGCAGATTATATTTGGTGACCAATAATGTTGTGTTCTACTTCTATCATGTCATCTCAATTTAAAATATCAAAGAAATGCATGATTCGCCGCCAAAATATGGTCGAATACAACTTGTCATTCTAATACAACTTGTCATCTTTAAATTATTTTTCTAAGTTGCTATCTCATTTAAATAAATTTTCTTACTTCACATATATTAAAGTAGGTAGAAAAACCATAGTATATGATAAAGACAAAATAAAGTAGGTAGCAAAAAGCCTTCTACAAATAAATGTATGAAAGTTTGGAATCTCGTGGTTATTTGAAATGACACTATTCTCAAAAGAAAAGCTTCACTTTAAATTTGGTTTTCTTTTGCATTTAAAAAGTCAAACTTTTTGTCATCCTTTATCAAATTGTGTACCGTCACATCTCCATCAACACACCTTTCAAAAACAAAAAAACTTTGAATTTATAATTTAATTTTAACGATTTAAAAATGTTTCAAATTTTAAAAGTTTTCGTGACTTAAAAAGATCAAATCACATTTAAAAATTTGAAAAATTAGAAGAACGTAATATTTTCAAAATTATAAACAATTTACACACAAATTATAAAAAAATTCTGATTTACTCTTGTAACTCATTTAGATATATACAAAAACTTTACAAGAAAATTTACTTCAAACTTTTTATGACAAAAATGTAAACACTGAAATAAACAATAAACTTTCGAACATGCATAAGTTTTTTTTTCCAACATTCAAACGTTTTACGTAAAGATATAAACTTTAAAAATTGGTTTACGTTTCAAAGTTTTTTTCCACATATAAACTAATAAAAAACTTTTTAAAAATTTAATAAAAACTGTATTCAATAATTTTAATTTGCAAAATTTTGCAAAAAAACATTTTTAATATTTATAAAGTTTGGAGTTTGAAACATAATTTTTCCCATACTCAACAATTTACGGTAAATATTAGCAAGTTTGGCATAAGCCACCAGTAAAAAATATGTTAGGAATATTTTGGAAAAATAAATCTATAAAAAGACTACAATTTTACCAAATAAATCTATAAGAACTAATAAAAGTGAATCTGACAAAGCAACAACTTCAGACTATGCAACCTCATTTTCAGTGATGGCTGATGGCTGATGGCTGAATATTATAGCCAGAGATTCCGAAGATCTACATAAAAAAAATCAGAAAGATATGTTACAAGAACTTACATATAAATGAAAAACCCTCAAAACTTGATAAAGAAAATATTACAAAATTGTCAAAGACAGCGGCTGTGTTTTTTCGGGCGAGACAACAACTTTTCCGGCGAGGAAACAACAACTTTTTTCCGGTTGTCGTGGCTGTTAAAAAATTACAAAATTAATATCTACAAACAAAAGCTACAGATCTACTAATTAAATTAATAGATCTATAAAAAAAATTCAAAATATGTAACATAAAACCTTAGATCTATGTGCCAAATCATATAGATCTATTCAGATATAGAAAACAAATACCTTAGAAAATTCCGGGCAGGCTGCGATAGCGGTCAGTGGTGGGACGGCAGCCGGCGGGGGTTTATGGTTTATGTGTGTTGTGTGTGTTTCTAGAGAGACGGGGATAGAAAGTGAAGTGTGGTGTTGTGTGTGTTTCTAGAGAGAGTAAATTTGAGTGACCGGAGATGTATGGTTTATGTAGTTGGGGATATGCATGTTTTATAAGGGAGTATAGATAGGGCCCACAAAACTTTTTCAACCATGCTATTTTTTTCAACTTTCAACCATATTCATTTTTCCTTTATAAAGGAGTAAAGATAGTTATCAAAATAATAAATTTATGTCGGTTAGTCTTTCTCTTATGCAAGTTGGCCATGTTTTTAGTTATGTTCATGCCAATGGTACAACGTTTGATGGGTATGACAGGTTAGTTCAATAGTATCAACGTTTGATGTAAAAAAGGTGATGTCGAATTGGTACCTCTTTATCGTGAACCTCTCAGTCGTTTTCTCTGTGCTAATGCTACCACTTTGATAGTCAAGTGCAAAATCAGAAGTGCTGCACTCGACGATGATTTGACCATCAAGGTAAATTTCTTAAGAGTCGGTGATGCTATTTTTGATTTCTTAATAATGATTTTAACCTTATAACACCTTATTTTTTCGGATCAGGTACTATAATAATGAAGTGTATTCGAATTAGGCTACTGCAGCATAATGTGTGGTTGGTTTAGGGTGCTGCAGAAATAAGATGAGTTTGGATGAGGTCATAATAGGAACGAGAAGTGTTTGGTTCAGGCTAGCATAAGAAACAAATGTGTTTGGAGTATACTGAGAATACGTTTCATAAGTGTGTATATATGAGGTAAAAACCGACTATTTTTTAAAACTAATATGTATTATTCTGAGCAGATTACTGCATGAAGAAGGGGTGTTTGGAAATTCTTATAATTTTGAAATTAAGTTCATGCATAAATTGATTATATAAATAATAGCAGAAGGTTTTCATTCAAAATGAAATATTAGAAAGTCGTGACAAGGAGAACTTGACTAATACTTATCGAACTCAATTATGACTGTTACTGATAAAGTATAGTTGATATCTGATGAGACTGCTTTTATACATAGTCTCATCGTCCAAATAGGGCTTAAAATGCATTAAATATCATCAAAATACCCATATATATGCTTGTGTTTGTTGCTTGTGTATTTTAGGTACGGATATTGAGAAAATGACAAAAGATCACAAGAATCATTCAAAAACGAACACGGAAACGAAGCCGCACAATGAACCAAGCCCTAATGAAGACTTTCCCAAGATTTACCCTTGAAGATTTGAAGAATTATGAAGAAGGGACCTCCAATATGGAAGAATTGACACTTTATACCCTTGTATCCTCATAATTACAAGTTTGGTCCCTAAAGTTTGTCAAAATTACAAAAAGGGCCCTCCACTTTGAAGAATTGGCAAGTTTAGCCCCTCAACAAAGCTAAATTGTCAACCAATATCCTCCACAAAGTCAAATACATCATGAAGTCCTTCAAAGTACAAGAAATTACAAGTTTGGTCCTTTGAAAATTCCAAAATTACAAAAAGGACCCTCAACTTTCAACATTTGGCAAAAATGGTCCCTCATCAAACATGACTTGGCAAATTCAGTCCTCCAAAACATCAATTATACAAGTCAAGACCATTATCCATCATCAAAATGCCAAATCAGCCCTTGAAGAATTCAAAAATGGCAAGAATTACACCTGAATTCACTTTGTAAAAGTTTTTGGGGCAAAAATGCAAAGTTGCAAAAGTTGATAAGGCTGAAATGGGCGTTGATAGCTATTTAAAGTGAAAAGACAAGAAGAAAAGAGCCGAAGGACCAAAGCTGCCAAGACAGGATTTTTACCTAGGCCAGTGAGGGGGTGACACGTGCCCCACTCACCAAAACCCACCAATCCCCTTCCACCCTTTGTCCACCTCAGCTATCCACCCACAACTGATTTAACAAACCTTAATTAAATATTTAATTAAGGGCGCTAAAAACCTATTTAAAAAACCAAACGGATTAAATACCTGTTCTTGGTGTTCTTGATACAAATTGGGTAATTTTGTTTAAGCCAAAATTAAGCCACCATCTTGTGCAGATTTATGATTAATGGTCTGCTAATCACATCCCAACCTTAAACTTGGACACCTCACCACCCCTTTGTCCCACACATGCCTCCCCTGCTACAAAGTGAGGAAGAAGACAAACAGTAGGGCCAACAATCCAACGTCCCACAACAAAGCTTCAAACTTAAGCTTATTTGAGACCATTGATCAACTTTCTACAGCTATACACACCACAAACAACCAAGAATTCTTCACAAGACTCCAAGGTTTTCAAAATCTGCAAGGGCAATTTTGGAAGTTCAAGCATTAGGGTTAAGCATTTTTATCTGTTCTTAGCTCACTTGTATGGCTATATATAAAGCCATAGGGTCTCACTTAGACGTTTGCTTTTGGTTTTTCCTTGTTCAAGCACTTGTAAATCCCTTTTTCTGATATATGAAATTTGTGTTAAGTGTGTTGAAGAAAGACCAAGTGCCATCCTATTTCTGCTTGTTTATGTTTATTGCTTACTGAATTTGAATCAAAAACCTGTTTTCAAAAGAGGAGTGTGCAAAAGTTTGCACATTTTCTTCATTTTCTTGATATTTTGCTAAGTTCTTGGTCTATCTTGGAATTCTTGGGTTATAGGGCTGATCATAGCATCCTAATTGTGTTGATTAAGGTGTGGTGAGGCTTATAACTTGGGGATAATCAAGTGTGGAGGGCAAGAGTTGCATCAATCAAGAAATTTTCAAGTTTCTGATTTTATACTTGTGCTTCTAACCTTGTTGATTCTTAGCAGGAGTGTTATTGGAAGCTTGTACTTGTTCTTGCTAGTACATAAGCTCATAAATTCGTGGGTGTGGATGTACATCCATAAAATCTTGATTTTTGGTGATATTTGTATGTGACTTATGTTCTTGTGAATTTTGTGGCTTATAACTGCTTGAATCTGTTAATCTTACTTGTTATTGTGTTAATTGGTGCTTGGGTGGTCTTAGATCTCACTTTTCCTTTGAAAAAATTGATTTTGAAAAGATAAAGGGGTGTTTGTGTCTACCTGTTTAAGCTTGAATCTTGTTATTGTGTTGTAGAAAGTTTGTGTTTGTGTTCTATATCTGATATATGCTTGGTTGAGAGTGTTTTGCTGCAAGTTTTTGGGTTTGAAGCCTTGAATCAAACAATCTGCTATAAAATCTTTGTTATTGCCTGTTTTGACCTAGGATTTTGGGAACACTTAGGGTGTATGCATGCTTAGGGCTAAAAGTGGTTTAAACAAAGTCATTGTAACCTGTTTGAAAGATTTGAGGTGTTGAATCTGGCTTAAGTGTCAAATACATCAGCAAAGTGTAAAACTGCATGTGTTAGTGTTCATCAATAACATTCATTGGCTTGAATCTGGCTTAATTCTTTGAATCATTGCATGAAACCTGTTTAGACTTGCTTATTTGAGTTTAATATAGCTTGTGTATGCATTTGGTTGAATTTGGCTGGCTGATTTGTGCTAAAACTGCTTATAAGTGCTCAACTGCTTAATTGTTCATGTCTGTGCAATATCTGGGACTTTATTGATTAAACTGTATCAATTGGGTGTTTGTGTTTGTGATATTTTGATTGTTCTTGACTCCTTTTGATCCAAAGATAATTTGGGTGCCTTTGTGTAATCTGAATCTCCAAAAAAGTCACTAAAGACAAAAAGTCAAACAAGTCAAGCAGTGGAAAAAGTTTCCACTGCTCAACACTCAAAACTAGCCCCTGCTAGTGTAAAATTGAACTCAGCTTATCAATAAGCTATTTTAGCTTATCCAGACTTGCAACAACTTATTTTTTGTGATAGGTCTTCATTATTTGACCCATTTAAGTATACTGGAGCTTATTGGACTTTGAATTTGACTTTTTACTAGAAAACCAACTTATTTGACTTTTACATAAGTGCGTATTTGCTTTTTCCAGCTTATTGAGTCAGCTTATTTGAAAACTCTTTGTTGATTTTGCTTAATTAAGTCATTTAAAAGCTATAGGAACTTGAATCAGCACTTGGGGTGGCCTAGAACTCAAAAACGACTATTTTGTCGTTTTCTGTAGATTGCTTATTGCATTTTCAGGCTTATTGCTTGGGCTTATTTCAAATTTGTTTTTGCAGAAGTCTTATTTAGGACAAAAGAAGCTTGTGTGTTTAATTTCAGCTTATGGCATTGGCTTATAGCTTAATGGGCCAAAAAGCCCATTAAGAATAAGTTGTTTGGTATAAGCTAGCTTATTTCACACTTTCAGCTTTTGGGCCTTTGGAAAAAGTTGTTTAAAATCAAATTTTGAGTCAACATGTGCTCTTTGGGCTTATTTTGAACACTTTTTATTATTGGGCCCAAATTTGGCCCAATAAGGTACTGTTTTGGGTTTAGCCTATTTTCTAGGCCCATTAAGGGTATTTAGGTAATTTCACTTGCATTTATGTGTTATTTAGGTTAAATTAAGCTAGTTTGTAAGTTTTTAGAATTTTTTATGATTTTTGGATTTTTAATATTATTTTAATATTATTTTATTATTAAAAATTAAAAGTCTGATTTTCTAAGTTTTTATATTTTTCCTAGGTTCTAAACACTTAATTAGGAATTTTGCAACTTTCCAAATATTTTTAGAGTTTTTTAATTATTTTGTAGAATTAATTTAAGTTTTAATTGATTTTAGTAGTTTTAAATAGGTTAAAAATAGTTTATAGTGGTTTTAAAATTTTGAAAAATACTTTTTAGCTTAATTAGGGTATTTTTGAGGTTTACAAACTTTAAAATCTCGTTTGGGACTTTTTAATAATTAATTTTTATTTTTAGGGCTTTAATTAGCATTAAAAAGTCATTATCTAATTAATTAAAAGGTTTTGGCAAATTTGGATTTTTTGTAAACTCTTAGAATATTATTGTGGATTTTTGGTAATTTTTAGGAATTTTTAGGGTAAAATTTTAATTTTAGCACTTTTTACGGTTTTACGTGTACACCTTTTTCGACTTAGTTTAATCCATCTTCGTAACCGTCACTCTCTTCTAATCTCATTTCTATTTTTCTTTCTCAACAATATAATTACATATCTAATCCAAGTCATTACACATATAACACACTAGCCTCCTTGAGAACGAACTCATTTTAGGGTCATTAATACACGGTTTTCCTAAATCGTCGTATTCATTACTTGCCCTATTTGCTCTCTTTTCCTAAAGAGTAGTAAAAACTCAACTATCATTTTGGCGCCGCTGCCGGGGAGGCGTGTTGTGTTTTGATTGGAATTGTTGTTTTTATATACTAACCATAAATAGTATTTGTATTAGTAGCACTCTACTAATACGTATTATCAGTTTTCGATTTTTGTGTGAATACTATTACTATATTGTATACGTAGAACAATAAATTCACAAGTACTCCAAATACGTGAGAAATCATAACCTTGACTTGGGAGGTCATTACCCAATCATTGTATTCGAATCTCAAACCAAAGAAAAAAGGCAAAAATAGATAAATACTTTCGTGAAGCTCAATCTTGAAAAATACAAACTATAAGGTGGGTATAAGGCGGATATTATAAAATATATCCTAAGGAAAAAGGCTCTTAAGTGCTTCGCGCCGCCTCGTTTCCCCGCTTTCTTGTGAGTATTTGATTTTGAGAGCTAATCGAGGGTTTTGCCGCCCAAAGTATTACTAAGTATCATATATATTTTCTTGGTTTTCATTGATTAAACCCTCTTGAACGTTTTGGTGTTCCACCAACGTTCTAAAGTCATCGAAGGCGTTCACTTCACGTGATCGTTTTCATTCCTTGAGGCTTCTTTAATCAAGAGATTTGATTAAGGAGGAGATTTGTAGATTTGTGTCTACTTAATACATTCACCAAGATCCAAAAAGGTTAATACAATCAAAAACCACAAAAAAATTGAAAAATACAAGACACCAAAAAGAATCATCTTTGCTCGTTCCCTCGTTGTACGTGAAGTTTATGCTAACTCGTAATCAAGCAAGACGTGCACGTAAACGAAAGAACAAAACTCCCACTCCCAATCTTTCTAGTGAGGAGTCTCCTATTGACGAACCCATTGTAAGAGAAGCACCAACCATCGCGAATCGAACTATGATGGAGTTACTTCAAGCACCCACCGAGGGTTATGGAGAGGCTATTGTGATTCCCGCTATCCTTGCGGAGAATTTTGAGGTGAAAACGGGTTTGTTGTCGATGATCCAAAACAACAAATTCCATGGTGATGAGAAGGACAATCCACACAACCATATCCGCCAATTCAATCGTCTTACCGCCACTTGCAAGTTTAAGGATGTCTCGAATGACTCGATTAAGATGATGCTTTTTCTGTATTCCTTAGCGTGGCCCGCTAAAATTTGGTTAGAGAAAGAGCCACCCAATTCTATATTGACGTGGAAGGATCTCGTGTCTAAGTTCGTGAACCAATTTTTTCCGCCCTCTAAGACTACGCACTTGAAAAACGAGATTTCAAAGTTTTCACAAGAATTTAATGAAAGTTTTTCAACGGCTTGGAATAGGTTTAAGGAAATGTTACATGAATGTCCTCATCACGGTTTTTCCGACTTGCATCAAATTGACACGTTTTACAATGGACTTAAGGATCATGAAAATGATTATTTGAATGCCGCTGCGGGTGGTAAATTTTTGTGTAAAACGGTTGAGGAAGCTTTGGTGATAATTCAAAATAGATCTAAGGTGTATAGTCCTCGTAGCACGTCTAGTGTTCGTAAGGCTTCGTCTTCGGCTTCACCTTCTTTGTTTACTACCATCGATGCTTGCCAAATTGAGGCGAACTTGGAAAACAAGATTTTTGATAAGCTTAAAGGACTTTTGATTGAGTTTAAAGTTGGTGAACAAAGGGCTCCCGCTTCGGCTAAAGCGGTTGAGGTTTCTTGCATGTATTGTGGTGGAGGTCATGATTTCTCCGAGTGCATTACCAACGGTGGTAACACTTCGAGTGCCTTCGCGGCCACGGGAAATTACAACCAAAACGGTCAAGTTTCCCGCTCTAATCAATTGACTCCACCGGATTTTTGGTTCAAATCAAAATGCTAACAACTATCGCAACAATCAAGTTGGTTTCAAAAAAAATTACAACAAGGGAAACTATGGTAATCAAGGGGCTAATAATCAAGTTTCAAACAAGAATCAAAATGATTTTCAAAACAACAACAAGGGTTTGCAAACATTGAAAGATCTTCCAAGTGAGTTTGTTGAATACGCTAGTGGGAATGATGCTAGGTTTGACAATATTCAAAGAGAAATCATTAGCCTAAGATCCGAGTTTAAGAACGACTTGAAGAAAGAGTTGAAAATGAGTTAGCTAATGAACTTAAGATCCACACCAACAAAATGGAAGGAAATGTCACTAGGTTACAACAAAACCAACAAAAAATGGAACAAGGGCAACACGAGATTAAACAAGAAATGATTAAGGCCGAGAAGAGGCAATCCGTGTTTGAAGATAAAATCTCGTCTATGTTTGAGGCAATAATGTGTAAACCGTCTTCGAGTAGTCTTCCTAGCAACACCGTATCCAACCCTAAGGGTGAGATGAAAGTGATTACCACACGTAGTGGTAAGACACTTAAGGAACCGACTCCTCAACCAATTTCTCCTACGGAGGAAGCAATTGAGGAAGAACCCGAGGTGGTGGTCCAAAAGGAGCATGTCCCAATCCCACGAAGTACCGCTCATGCCACACCTACGGTTGACCCATTACCATCATTGGAACCCGAGATTCCAAAGGCTATGCCTACTATGCCTCAAACCACACCACCTTTGCCCTATCCATCGAGACTTAGGAAGGAGAAACGTCAAGAGCGCGACAATTATCAATTTGAGCTTTTTGTGAAAATGTTTCGTGATTTGCAATTTAATGTGAGTTTCGCCGATGCTTTGGTCATGATGCCTCGATTTGCCGCTAACTTTAAGAGTATGTTGAACAACAAGGAGAAATTGCACCAATTGTCTAGTTGTTCGTCGGTTTATCTTAATCGCATACCTCAAAAAGTCGGTGATCCCGGTAAATTCTTGATTCCATGTGCAATCCAAGATATGGAGGAATTCTTCGCCTTGGCCGATCTTGGTGCTAGCATTAACTTGATGCCACTTGTAATCTTCAAGTCGCTCAATCTTCCTAATCTTACTCCTTCACTAATGTCTATCGATTTGGCCGACCATTCCACGATTCTCGCATGTGGTTTGGCGGAAGACATTTTTGTGAAAGTGGGGAAGTTCTACTATCCCGTAGACTTTATCGTTGTTGATATCCCCACGGATCCTCAAGTTCCTCTCATTTTAGGTCGTTCGTTTTTAGATACGGCTATGGCTTTGATCGATGTTCATGCTAGAAAGATCACCTTACGTTTCAACGACGAGGAACTTGTTATAAACGCAACTCAAAACTCTCAAATTTCTCATGTTTATTCCGTTGCAACCATAAACCTCGTTGATATGATCGACGTGGTTTGCGAGGAATTTTCACAAGAAGTTCTAGGTTTTGGTGATGAAGAAACTAGTGGCAATCCCACTATGTTAGATCCAATTCTTGATAATTCGACACCAACCTTCACTCCATTTGAAGGTGGTGGTTTTACGTTGGAAGAATTCGATGTTCCACGTACTTGCAACGAAGACCTCGACAACGATGAGGACTTCTCGATTATCAAGGATTTTCTTAACGACTTCCCATTTCCTCCACCCGAGGAGGTTATGAGTATCGAGCCCAAATCTTCACTTGAGGAACCACCTATCCTCGGGTTGAAAGATTTACCTCCTCATCTCGAATATGTCTATTTGGAGGAGGACGACAAGTTACCGGTTATTATTGCGAAGGAACTTTCGAATGATGAAAAAACCGCACTTGTCGATGTTCTAAAGGATCACAAAAGAGCAATTGCGTGGAAGTTATCCAACATTAAGGGAATCGATCCCAAATTTTGTACCCACAAAATCTTAATGGAGGAGTATTACAAGCCCGCAATCCAAAGTCAAAGGAGGGTGAACCCCAAAATTCACGACGTCATCAAAAAAGAGGTCCTTAAACTCCTTGACGCGGGAATGATTTACCCATATCCGATAGCCCTTGGGTGAGTCCTATTCATTGTGTCCCTAAAAAGGGAGGGATGACCGTTGTGCCAAACGATGCCAACGAGTTAATTCCCACTAGACTCATGACCGGATAGAGAGTGTGCATTGACTATCGTAAGTTGAATGAAGCCACTCGAAAAGACCATTTTCCCTTGCCCTTCATGGACCAAATGTTGGAGCGTCTTGCGGGAAACGATTTCTATTGCTTTTTAGATGGTTTTTCCGGTTACTTCTAAATTCCCATCGATCCTCGTGATCAAGAAAAAACTACGTTTACGTGTCCATATGGAACGTTTGCCTATCATAGAATGCCATTCGGACTTTGCAATGCACCGGGAACTTTTCAAAGGTGCATGATGGCTATTTTTCATGACATGATCGAAAAGAGATGGAAGTCTTCATGGATGACTTTTCCGTGTTTGGTAATTCGTTCACTTCGTGTTTGTCGAACCTTGAGAGAATGTTGAAACGTTGTGAGGAAACCAACCTTGTGCTCTATTGGGAAAAGTGTCATTTTATGGTTAAGAGTGGAATTGTCTTGGGACACAAGGTCTCGAAAGTGGGGATTGAGTTAGATCAAGCTAAGGTAGACGTCATCGCCAAATTACCTCCAAAACCGTTAAGGGAGTTAGGAGTTTCCTAGGCCACGCGGGCTTTTATCGTCGATTCATCAAGGATTTTTCGATGATTTCTCGACCCATTACACATCTTCTTGAAAAAGAGGCACGTTTTGTCTTTGACGAAGATGTGTACGAGCCTTTGAAATCCTTAAGAGGAAACTTACCGAAGCTCCCATTCTTGTTGCTCCCAATTGGAACCTCCCCTTTGAGCTCATGTGTGATGCTAGTGATTACGCTATTGGGGCCGTTTTGGGGCAACGTCATGATAAGCACTTCTTGCCTATTCACTATGCTAGCAAGACGATGACTGAGGCTCAACTAAAATACACTACAACGGATAAGGAATTCCTTGCCGTGGTGTATGCATTTGAGAAATTCCGACCTTATCTCGTCTTGACAAAATTCATAGTGTATACGAATCATTCGGCTATCAAGTATCTCATGGCTAAACAAGATCCAAAGCCAAGATTACTTCGTTGGATTCTCCTCCTTCAAGAATTTGATCACAAAATCGTTGACAAAAAAGGATCCGAGAATCTAGCGGCTGATCATCTTTCTCGTTTGGAAGATCCTCACCAAAGTGTTTACGAGCCCAAGGAAATCACCGAAACATTTCCGCTCGAGACACTTGGTGTAGTGAATTCTAAGCTTGATTATTCCACCCCATGGTTTGCGGATTTTACAAATTACCATGCGGGTAACTTCATCATCAAGGGTATGATGACTCAAGAAAAACGAAAATTCTTTCGTGACGTCAAGTTCTACTTTTGGAACGACCCTTACTTGTTTCGAACTTGTGCGGATCAAATCATCCAACGTTGTGTATATGGCACCGAAGCTTCTAATATCCTTAGAGCTTGCCATGAGGGGCCCACGGGTGGTCACCACGGTGCTAATCTCACGGCTAAGAAGGTGTTTGATGCCGGCTTCTTTTGGCCTACTATTTACCGAGATGCACAAGATCTTGTGAAGTCGTGTGATTCATGCCAACGACAAGGAAAAGCCTCACAAAAAGATGAAATGCCCCAAAACATCATCCAAGTGTGTGAGATCTTTGACGTTTGGGGTATAGACTTTATGGGTCCGTTCCCATCATCTCGTGGTAATAAGTACATTCTCGTTGCAGTTGACTACCTATCTAAGTGGGTGGAGGCCAAAGCTTTGCCCGCCAATGATGCTCGTGTGGTAGTCATGTTTTTGAAAAGCTTGTTTTCTCAGTTTGGAACCCCTCGTACGATCATAAGCGATTGTGGAACCTATTTTTGTAACGACCAATTCGAAAGGGTCCTAAGGAAATATGGGGTTACACATTGGCTTTCTACGGCTTATCACCCACAAACGAGTGGGCAAGTCGAGGTTTCAAACCGAGCGTTGAATAGGATCTTGGAGAGATCCGTTGGGGAAAACTGACAATCTTAGTCGGATAAGTTGGACGATGCTTTATGGGCCTTTAGGACCGCTCATAAGACACCCGTTGGGTGCACTCCCTATAAGCTTGTGTATGGAAAGAATTGTCATTTGCCAATCGAGTTAGAACACAAGGCTTATTGGGCCCTATAGCA
Organism: Glebionis coronaria; assembly: GCA_025667525.1. NCBI lineage: Eukaryota > Viridiplantae > Streptophyta > Magnoliopsida > Asterales > Asteraceae > Glebionis > Glebionis coronaria. The sequence continues at coordinate 96,142 of JANFOE010000253.1, read as the reverse complement.
TTGTAATGATGATATGGAGACCGTGGGAAAACACCGGAAAATGCAATTGAGTGAATTAGATGAATTGAGGGACATTGCTTATGAAAATTCATTGATTTACAAAGAAAAAACTAAAAAGTTGCATGATTCTAAAATTAAAAACTGGGGTTTTAACATTGGGGATCAAGTTTTGCTTTTTAATTCTCGCTTGAAAATCTTTTCTGGTTAAGTTGAAATCCCGTTGGTCCGGTCCATTCACCGTGACTCAAGTGTTTCCGTATGGGACCATCGAGCTAGCTCGAGATGATGGTCCTAACTTCAAGGTGAATGGACATAGGTTGAAGCACTACTTTGGCGGGGAAGTTCCATCCTTGAACTACCTCGACCAAGTCACCTTCCCTAATGATAATTAGTATTGAGGGGATCGAGTCGAGCTCATGACTCGGTAATCAAAAAAACGAGGTGCCTCGTGGGGGTGTCCAATGCTTATCCTATGTACATATTATCGCTTTCTAATGTAGTTAACGTGTGGGGATTTGTGCCCTTCCAACCTTTGTTTTGTGGTTGTTTGTGAATTGTGAACTTTAGATGATCATGATCTTCACGATTGGAGCCTCTCGTGTTCGTTTTATGGGAGCACTCGATCGTTTGCTTTGAAGACTTTCTCAATATCCATGATATATCCTTTTACGTTCTAACCTTAGGTTTATAGCACACTTCATAAACGGCTATTGATTTAACGGTTACACACTTTCCATGCTAGATTAGGCATTCGACTACGTCTCTAGTATGGGGGTGTTTGCACCCCTAGACTCGAAACATTGAGGACAATGTTTAACTTTAGTATGGGGGGTGAATAGATACTTGCCTTGCCAAACCTTCACGCTTTCCAAAGTTTATCTTTTTGTTTATCGTTTTGTTGCAAAATAAGGCTAAAAATGGCCAAATTTTAAAAAATTTCTCATGTTTTATAAGTGTTTAAAGACACGAATGTAGATTTTCCGATGGCGAGAATAAGAGTAATTTTTGACTCGACCGTGCGTGTTGAGCACTTAGCTTTGATTCCTTAACTACACATTAGGCTAAGTCTCTTAAATGAGGACGAGAAATAATAGGGTTAATTATAAGTTACTATGTTAAACGTAGAGTACTCGTATTCTTTCAAAAACTCATGTGTTCTCGTTGTTTGCTTATTCTCCCTTCGCATGTAAATATTTTGTGCTTAATAAATATTGACTTAGCGATTTAGTTAGGATTGTTGGGTTTCTAGTCTTTTCTAGTAGCCTCCATGTAATTAAATTGGGAAGACATTAAGGTATCGCCAGCGTCACGGTTTTGAAGTATTGGCACCCAAATAATCAAAAGCTTTACCCAATAATAAGATTTCAAGTGCTCACCTAAATCTAGCAAACAATTTGAAGCCCCACAAGGCCGAAAAATCTATGCAAAATTGAAAGTGAATCAAGCCTTAATCTTCGAAGCTTTAAAGATCCAAAATTCGCCTTAGCGTGAGGATATACGTCTTTGGCTAATAAAACTATCGATGAGGTGGATAATAAAAGGCAAGGCAAGACCGAAGTCATAATAAAAGCTTCATGGCAAAGTTGAATAAAAGATGGAGGTAAACCAAAGATAATAAGGCCCTTCCGTTAGGGGGCGTATAAAAGTCTTGGTAATAAGTCTCATGTTCAAAACCGTTATAAAATCGTGTTTATCGATTCTTCTTGTCAACTTAATTTTTTGACATCTTTGTCTATTGGGAGGGGTTATTGATTTGATGGTCTTGGTTACACCGTTAGGACTCTATTTTTAGACCTAAATCTCTATTATCGCATAAGTCAAACAATGTATCCTCGTGAAACATTCAAGACAATATAAAATATAAGAGATACAACTTAGGAATAACGGGAGGATAAGTACGTGATTAGGGCATATGAGTAGTGTTAGCATTACTAACTTATAATGACAATGATCTCGTTGCACGCTTGGCATGGAATTGGGGTGAAAATCGAGGACGACGAAATTATTTCTAATGAAGCATTCACGTGTTCTTATTCTATGAACCTAAATGTCCCATTTTGCGATGAAAATCATACATTATGTCTAAAACACTAGTAGTAGTAGCAATAGTAATAGTGTAGCTAGTTTATCAATAAAGTGAATAAAAATGAATTTTGGAGATGCTACGATACTTTATTCTAGCATTGCGTGAGGGAACGACAATGGTTTAGTATGGGGGAGTGATGAGACTGCTTTTATACATAGTCTCATCGTCAAAATAGGGCTTAAAATGCATTAAATATCATCAAAATACCCATATATATGCTTGTTTTGTTGCTTGCGTATTTTAGGTACGGATATTGAGAAAATGACAAAAGATCACAAGAATCATTCAAAAACGAACACGGGAAACGAAGCCGCACAATGAACCAAGCCCTAATGAAGACTTTCCCAAGATTTACCCTTGAATATTTGAAGAATAATGAAGAAGGGTCCTCCAATATGGAAGAATTGACACTTTATACCCTTGTATCCTCATAATTACAAGTTTGGTCCCTAAAGTTTGTCAAAATTACAAAAAGGGCCCTCCACTTTGAAGAATTGGCAAGTTTAGCCCCTCAACAAAGCTAAATTGTCAACCAATATCCTCCACAAAGTCAAATACATCATGAAGTCCTTCAAAGTACAATAAATTACAAGTTTGGTCCTTTGAAAATTCCAAAATTATAAAAAGGACCCTCAACTTTTAACATTTGGCAAAAATGGTCCCTCATCAAACATGACTTGGCAAATTCAGTCCTCCAAAACATCAATTATACAAGTCTAGACCATTATCCATCATCAAAATGCCAAATCAGCCCTTGAAGAATTCAAAAATGGCAAGAATTACCCCTGAATTCACTTTGTAAACGTTTTTGGGGCAAAAATGCAAAGTTGCAAAAGTTGATAAGGCTGAAATGGGTGTTGATAGCTATTTAAAGTGAAAATACAAGAAGAAAAGAGGTGAAGGACCAAAGCTGCCAAGACAGGATTTTTACCTAGGCCAGTGGGGGGTGACACGTGCCCCACTCACCAAAACCACCAATCCCCTTCCACCCTTTGTCCACCTCAGCTATCCACCCACAACTGATTTAACAAACCTTAATTAAATATTTAATTAAGGGCGCTAAACACCTATTTAAAAAACCAAACGGATTAAATACCTGTTCTTGGTGTTCTTGATACAAATTGGGTAATTTTGTTTAAGCCAAAATTAAGCCACCATCTTGTACAGATTTATGATTAATGGTCTGCTAATCACATCCCAACCTTAAACTTGGACACCTCACCACCCCTTTGTCCCACACATGCCTCCCCTGCTACAAAGTGAGGAAGAAGACAAACAGTAGGGCCAACAATCTAACGTCCCACAACAAAGCTTCAAACTTAAGCTTATTTGAGACCATTGATTAACTTTCTACAACTATACACACCACAAACAACCAAGAATTCTTCACAAGACTCCAAGGTTTTCAAAATCTTCAAGGGCAATTTTGGAAGTTCAAGCATTAGGGTTAAGCATTTTTATCTGTTCTTATCTCACTTGTAAGGCTATATATAAAGCCATAGGGTCTCACTTAGACGTTTGCTTTTGGTTTTTCCTTGTTCAAGCACTTGTAAATCCCTTTTTCTGATTTATGGAATTTGTGTTAAGTGTGTTGAAGAAAGACCAAGTGCCATCCTATTTCTGCTTGTTTATGTTTATTGCTTACTGAATTTGAATCAAAAACCTGTTTTCAAAAGAGGAGTGTGCAAAAGTTTGCACATTTTCTTCATTTTCTTGATATTTTTCTAAGTTCTTGGTCTATCTTGGAATTCTTGGGTTATAGGGCTGATCATAGCATCCTAATTGTGTTGATTAAGGTGTGGTGAGGCTTATAACTTGGGGATAATCAAGTGTGGAGGACAAGAGTTGCATCAATCAAGAATTTTTCAAGTTTCTGATTTTATACTTGTGCTTATAACCTTGTTGATTCTTAGCAGGAGTGTTATTGGAAGCTTGTACTTGTTCTTGCTAGTACATAAGCTCATAAATTCGTGGGTGTGGATGTACATCCATGAGGTTTGCATACTTAATCCTAAAATCTGCTTAAAATCTTGATTTTTGGTGATATTTGTATGTGACTTATGTTCTTGTGAATTTTGTGGCTTATAACTGCTTGAATCTGTTAATCTTACTTGTTATTGTGTTAATTGACGCTTGGGTGGTCTTAGATCTCACTTTTCCTTTGAAAAAATTGATTTTGAAAAGATAAAGGGGTGTTTGGGTCTACCTTTTTAAGCTTGAATCTTGTTATTGTGTTGTGGAAAGTTTGTGTTTGTGTTCTATATCTGATATATGCTTGGTTGAGAGTGTTTTGCTGCAAGTTTTTTGGGTTTGAAGCCTTGAATCAAACAAGCTGCTATAAAATCTTTGTTATTACCTGTTTTGACCTAGGATTTTGGGAAAACTTAGGGTGTATGCATGCTTAGGGCTAAAAGTGGTTTAAACAAAGTCATTGTAACCTGTTTGAAAGATTTGAGGTGTTGAATCTGGCTTAAGTGTTAAATACATCAGCAATGTGTAAAACTGCATGTGTTAGTGTTCATCAATAACATTCATTGGCTTGAATCTGGCTTGATTCTTTGAATCATTGCATGAAACCTGTTTAGACTTGCTTATTTGAGTTTAATATAGCTTGTGTATGCATTTGGTTGAATTTGGCTGGCTGATTTGTGCTAAAACTGCTTATAAGTGCTCAACTGCTTAATTGTTCATGTTTGTGCAATATCTAGGACTTTATTGATTAAACTGTATCAATTGGGTGTTTGTGATTGTGATATTTTGATTGTTCTTGACTCCTTTTGATCCAAAGATCATTTGGGTGCCTTTGTGTAATCTGAATCTCCAAAAAAGTCACTAAAGACAAAAAGTCAAAACAAGTCAAGCAGTGGAAAAAGTTTCCACTGCTCAACACTCAAAACTAGCCCCTGCTAGTGTAAAATTGAACTCAGCTTATCAATAAGCTATTTTAGCTTATCCAGACTTGCAACAAATTATGTTTTGTGATAGGTCTTCATTATTTGACCCATTTAAGTAGACTGGAGCTTATTGGACTTTGACTTTGACTTTTTACTAGAAAACCAACTTATTTGACTTTTACATAAGTGCTTATTTGCTTTTTCCAGCTTATTGAGTCAGCTTATTTGAAAACTCTTTGTTGATTTTGCTTAATTAAGTCATTTAAAAGCTATAGGAACTTGAATCAGCACTTGGGGTGGCCTAGAATTCAAAAACGACTATTTTGTCGTTTTCTGTAGATTGCTTATTGCATTTTCAGGCTTATTCCTTGGGCTTATTTCAAATTTCTTTTTGCAGAAGTCTTATTTAGGACAAAAGAAGCTTGTGTGTTTAATTTCAGCTTATGGCATTGGCTTATAGCTTAATGGGCCAAAAAGCCCATTAAGAATAAGCTGTTTGGTATAAGCTAGCTTATTTCACACTTTCAGCTTTTGGGCCTTTGGAAAAAGTTGTTTAAAATCAAATTTTGAGTCAACCTGTGCTTTTTGGGCTTATTTTGAACACTTCTTATTATTGGGCCCAAATTTGGCCCAATAAGGTACTGTTTTGGGTTTAGCCCATTTTCTAGGCCCATTAAGGGTATTTAGGTAATTTCACTTTCATTTCTGTGTTATGTAGGTTAAATTAAGCTAGTTTGCAAGTTTTTAGAATTTTTTATAATTTTTGGATTTTTAAAATTATTTTATTATTAAAAATTAAAAGTATGATTTTCTAAGTTTTTATATTTTTACTAGGTTCTAAACACTTAATTAGGAATTTTGCAACTTTCCAAATATTTTTAGAGTCTTTTAAATATTTTCTAGAATTAATTTAATTTTTAATTGATTTTAGTAGTTTTTAATTGTTTAAAAATAGTTTTTAGTGGTTTTAAAATTTTGAAAAATATTTTTAGCTTAATTAGGGTATTTTTGAGGTTTACAAACTTTAAAATCTTGTTTGGGACTTTTTAATAATTAATTTTAATTTTTAGGGCTTTAATTAGCATTAAAAAGTCATTATCTAATTAATTAAAAGGTTTTGGCAAGTATGGATTTTTTGTAAACTCTTAAAATATTATTGTGGATTTTTGGTAATTTTTAGGAATTTTTAGGGTAAAATTTTAATTTTAGCACTTTTTACGGTTTTACGTGTACACCTTTTTCGACTTAGTTTAATCCGTCTTCGTAACCGTCATTCTCTTCTAATCTCATTTCTATTTTTCTTTCTCAACAATATAATCACAAATCTAATCCAAGTCATTACACACATAACACACTAGCCTCCTTGAGAACGAACTCATTTTAGGGTCATTAATACACGGTTTTCCTAAATCGTCGTATTCATTACTTGCCCTATTTGCTCTCTTTTCCTAAAGAGTAGTAAAAACTCAACTATCAATATCTATATTGAACATATTAGAAACAGTTACAGATTGCAATATGTTGGTTTGATAAGCTTTGAATTTCAGTCCCATTTGACCATCCATTTCATCATACTTTTCTTTATAGCGAGTTGTTCTATAGGGTTCTAAAAAAACAAACGTGTTGCCGTTTCAAGCTTGATGACGATGTTAACTTTTATCAAACGATAGATCCTAAAGTGCCCAAGCTTTTCACATCAATTATGACACTAAACACCCAGCTTTAGTCCTGCTAAAGAAGGATGCTGAGAAAGTTACCCATTAGGGTCTGTATCTTCACTTATTTCTAAACTATTCATTGCTTCATATTATCATTTTTATATGTTCTTTTATTTTCCCTCATTCACAACTCTCATATGTGGTCTGAGATGATTTAAATACCCTATTTCATATTTGTTGGCTCGCCAAAACATAAAAATGAACACCCAACATCGAGGGCTATGTTGGGTGGCCTTACAAGACATATCTCATCTTTTAACATGCAAACTTCATGACTTCTTTTTGTTTAGGATTTTTATTTTATGATTATAAAGACATATCAATCGTACCTTCACAAATACGCCCAGGTGTTTGTTTATAAAGAATCACTGATCTTCAGGCTGTCCATGATAGCCAAACAAATTAAAGTTTCCCCAACACCGACATTCTCACCAGTTAATGCAGCAGTTCCATCTATATTTATAACAAATCTGCCACTTGAACTAAGTATTTGTATTAACTTAACAAGTAATTATAAGTCATTCGTTGTTCAAAAAACATGTACTTATAAGTCAATCTACGCCCTAACAATAGAAAATTAAGTTAGTGCAGTAACATGAATTTCATTTAGCAGATATAAAGACAACATATTATTTTGTTTCATAGTACATGTGAATTGATAACTATCGGTTAATATTAGTTAGGGTGATTGTTTTACTTTTTTTGTCAAAATTTGAAAACATCAAATCTTAAGGAGCGTCTACGTATTCCTTTTGTTTACGGACGCGGGATGAAAGTATAGATTAGTTACTTGGTCCCCATTGTACAAAGTTGTTTCGTAAATTTCTCTAATATTTTCTTATTTTATTTTTTGTTATGTGTTTGTGTTCTGCTTTCTCTCAGGTCGCGTAGGAAGTCTGTGTGTGACTGTAAAACTCTTATTGCAAAGATACATGACCTGTTTTTTCCTGTTCGAGTTACGAGGGAGGGACAGTGTTTGAATCATAGTTAAAAACTATTGACATGAATAACGTATACTCTTAAATAATACCATACTACGAGAAAGCGAGACTCAACGAGATTGATAAATTATACATGCATAAAATATCAAGTAATCTAACAAGTTCACGAAATATAAAAACAAACTACGTACTAAATTTAAAATACACATTTCCACCCAAAGGTCAATGTTCATTTATTAGTTGGATACGCTTGATTTAATTTATTTGTCTAGCGTGAATCAACAAATTAAATAATTTTAAAAATGCCTATAATTACAAGTTGTCATGAAGAATTTTGAATAACTTTGAAATCGATAAAAAAACATTTAAATTATTATACTTTTTTTACTAAAACACACAAAATATAAAAGTAAGAAAAAAATCACAACCTTTTCTTACTAAACAAAAATATCATTAAAAGTTTTTTTTATTTTTGCTTACTAAATATTAAAAATACACTTTCAGTGATCTTTGTAAATATTTTTTTTCTTAAATAGTAAAAGTTAATAAAAATATTTTTTAGTGATTATTTTTAGTAGAAAATTAAAAAGAATGTAGTTTTAGTGATTTGTTATTACTTACTTTTTTCATATTTTATTTTGTTAGTAAATATCATACATTGTCATTATCATACTATGTAATCAGGTTTCGGAAAAATTTAAGATTCATTTTTAATAGTTCGTTCATTTTTGGAATGTTTTAATGTTTGAATTTAATTTAGATATAACTATGTTTTATATATAATATAGTATACATATAAACACCAATAATAAGTTCATGTACGAAGTACTTATTATGATTGAGCTATTAGATAATTATTTAAAATAATCCAAGAAAAGGAGGTAATGTTCAAAGAATGAATTAAAAATAATTCACTAAAAGCAAAATTCTTTTGCGGATAACGTTATCTAACAGAATAAACACTCTAATACAAGTGGCTTTTTTCCCATTTCTATTGAATACTTTAATACATCTTATTTTTCTCATATAAGAAGATTTGTTTTTTTTTTCATTTTTAACACATTCAATGGATAATTTGGTTTGTTTATACTTGATCTACCTTTTGGTTACTTTTTTTAAATGATGCAATTATTTTTAGCTCTTTGATGAGACTACTTTTATACATAGTCTCATCGTCCAAAACGGGCTTTAAATGCATTAAATATCATGAAAATAGCCAAATATATGCTTGTGTTTGTTACTTGTGTATTTTAGGTACGGATATTGAGAAAATGACAAAAGATCACAAGAATCATGCAAAAACGAACACGGGAAACGAAGCCGCATAATGAACCAAGCCCTAATGAAGATTTTCCAAGAATAACCCTTGAAGATTTGAAGATTATGCAAGAAGGGTCCTCCAATATTAAAGAACTGACACTTTAAACCCTTGTATATTCATAATTACAAGATTGGTCCTTAATGTTTGTTAAATTTATAAAAAGGGCCCTTAACTTTGAAGAATTGGCAAAAATCGTCCCTCATAAATCATGACTTGTCAATTTCAGTCCTCCAAGAAGTCAACAAACAATTCAAGACCTTGAAGAATGAAGAAAATGCCAAAATCAGTCCTTCAAATATCATGAATTGGCAAAACAAGTCCTTGGATAAACCTTTGTAAAGTTTTTGTGGCAAAATTATAAAAACAAAAACTTATTTAACAAGGGACTTAAAGTTTTGGCTGCTGAAAGTTGGGTTTGAAAAGAACAGGGAAAATGAGGGGCCAATTATGCCCAGATAATGAAACCTCATCCCTCCACTCACATCACGCCACCTCACCCCACTCAATACATCAACCAATCACCTTCTTCCCTCCTTACACGTCACCCTCCACCAACTGATTAAATCAGTTTAATACTCTTTCCCTCCTAAACATATTTTTAAAAACCCACTAATCCCCAAAAAGATTAAACTCCCCATTATCCCTTCATAAACCTTAAAATTCCCCAGTCCCAATCCACCTTAATCTAAACGGTTTTTATGCCAAATTATCTAGATGGGTAATTAACCTAAGACTAATCACATCCCACACCCAAATTACCCATCACTCTCACTCATGTGACACCCCTGACCCTCCCCTGCACAAGAAAACAAGTGAGTACAAACTCATCAACGGCTAAAAGGCTTTCCCTTGTCATCCAACGTTCTAAAACACCTTGGTATACCTGGAATCCCCACATCAGTCCAAGGAAGTTCACATGCCACCTTTGACGCGATTTAAAATAAGCATCTTTCTGGCATCTTCAAATATTCGAGAAGGGCAAGATGGGAAGTTCATCTACGTTAGGGTTAAGTTTCTTTTTGCTTCTAGAATCCATGTAAGCCTTATTATATAAAGGGCAGTAGGTTTTCCATAGCAGGTTGTTCTTTGTTCTCTCCTTTGTGTCACAACCTTGTAAATCCGTTTTTATTATGAATGAAAAATGGTTAAGAGTTTGGTGATGAGAAGCAAAGTGCCAGTTTACTTACCTTGTTTGAAGTTTCATTGATTCTGATTGTTGTTTTATTTTGGTTCAAAAAGTTTTCAGTTTTTAAGAAGGTTAAGGTTTGTTTTAAATGTTGAAGTTTTCTGAAAGATTTTTGAGTTAAATCTGATTGGAAAGATTGTTATGTTATTTTGTTAAGAAGTTTTTAAAAAGTATTAAAATCCTTTTATTCTGTTTAAGCAAGTGGGATTGCTCATAATTACTTAAGACCAATAAGCTTTGTCATTTGAATTTGGTCATGACCATGCTCAACTGATAAAAGCTATATCAAGGAAGTGTGGATGGCTTAATTTGGGTGGAAAATATTGTAGGTCAACAGCTTATGATTTGTGAATCTTGGGAAATTGTTTGTTTAGTTTGAAAGTTAAGCAAGATAAAAAGAAAAGTTAAGTAAAAAGGAAAAAAAATCAGTTTCACCCTTTGTTTATTCACATTTTACTATATCAAAAGCTACCAGCCAACAGCTTGTAGCCTTTGATACTTGAAGTTGTTCTTGGTCTTGTGGTGTTGTGCAAGAAACGAGGAAACACATTCCATCCTTCTCATTTGATTCTCACTTCATTTCATCTAGAAGACATTAGGGGCTTTGGGTCCATAGTGGATTCCATCAGCAAGCCATTCTCTACACTTTATAAGCTTCACATAAGATCTCAGACTCTACCTCTTGGATGGCATCAGTTCAGGTAGTGTCTTGAACACCTTTTGGTAATTTTGTAAGCTTATTGTGAGTTTTGTGTTGATGTGTATGAAACTTGCTAAAAATGAGCTTTTTCTGTTTAACCATATTTATTGGTGTTCCTTATGCATGCTTAGATGGTTTTTAGTCAATTTGGTTTACTCTTGCAAGCATTTTCTTTGTTAAAGTACATTTTCAGAAAGCCAAGGGGTGTTTGGATCTGCAATATAGCTACCCTGTTGATAACTTTTTAGCTTAAAAAATCTGTTAAACATTCTCAAACAATGAAGAGCTAGGAATATCAGTAAGTTGCTTTCAATTTAGTGGTCTAAAACAAAGATTGCATGTTTAAAAATGGGGTAAAATAGTCAAAATCCTTTAAGCTTAAGAACAAATTTGTTTTAGTAATCTGTGTAGTCAAACTTGGTAGATTGAGGGATTTTCATGTAAGAAAGGTCTGCATATAAGTTATTTTTGATTTTATGATAATCTAAGTCTGATTTAGTTGGTTGAAATTCATTTTTGGGCACTTTGCATCAGCAAAAACATTGCTTTCCATCTTAACTATAACCATGACTTGATTTTTGCATGATCTTGTGTGATTTGTACTTAGATTTGTTATTTATGTGTTATTTGTGACTCCAACAAGTCAACTGACTTGTGGGGTGCCTTATCTTGCCAAAACAATCAATCAAGCAAGGCTTTCCTAAGCCAAATAAAGACACCAAGTTCATCAGTGACTTTTCTATGTCATCAGAGAACGATTTAGTTCTCGGACGAGACTAGTTTTGGGGTTTATTTTTACTGTAGCATCATTTTTACATTTGGTTACGTTTTTTGTTGTTTCTAGCTTATAATCTTGCTTATTTTTTATTTTGTTTGTGTTTTTGTCATTAGATAGTTACTGGTTTTAAGTTTTATAAAAGAAAAATAAATTTTTTTTTTACAAAAAGGACGTGGCCATGACTCGAACCTGCGCCACTCCTCTCACACACCAACACGTTAACCAGTTGCCCTAGGGTCTTTGACTGGTTATACTTTGCTTGGTTTAATACTTAAAGGGTTTTAACTTTGGGCTTATTCAAACAATCAGCTTATAAATAAGCTAATTTTAGCTTATTTATTTAGGTTTGTTACTGTTTTTTATTTTTCTTGCATTCTAGGCTTAATTTAGGACTTTTTAGTATAAAAAGTTTATTTTTCACGTCATTAATTAATTTTTTATGATTATTTTTAGTTTTAATTTTAGAAAGTAATTAAAATATAGAAAAAATGTTTTAAAAATTTGGAAAAATAGTTTTTAAGTTTTAATTAAGTAATTTGAGGTTTACATTCATTTAAGTTTTCAAATTAACTTATTTTTTATTTTATTTAAATTTAGGGTTTTTAACTAAATTTAAAAAATAATATAAAATTATTAAAAAGGTTTTGGAAATTTTTGTTTGCATTTTGTCTTAATTACATTTTTCATGATTTTAGGTAATTTTTTGGTAATTTTTAGGACAAATTAATTTTTCGTCGAATTTATGATTTTACGTTTTTACGTCGTAGGGTAATTTTTAGCGTAATTCGTCTTTTTCTTTCTATTTCTCATCAATATAATCACAAATTAATCATCTCTTAACACACACACCAAGCCTCCTTGAGAACGATCCCACACAAAGGGTCATAAGTGCTTTCGTTTTTCTAAACGAACATTTAATACTTGCCGCTTTTAAACCCTTTTCCTAAAGGGTAATAAAATCACTACATCAAATTTTAGAGCCGCTACCGGGGAGGCGTGTTGTGTTTTGTTTTGGAAAATTGTTTTTTTTATAGCCATAATAGCTAATTGTATTAGTAGCACTCTACTAATACGTATTATCGGTTTTTTGTTTTTTGTGTGAATATTATTACTATATTGTATACGTAGAACAATAAATTCACAAGTACTCCAAAACTGTGAAAACATAACATTGACTTGGGAGGTCATTACCCAATCATTGTATTCGAATCTCAAACCAAAAGAAAAAGGCAAAATAAATAAATACTTTCGTGAAGCTTGATTTTGAAAAACACAAACTATAAGGTGGGTATAAGGAGGGTATTATAAAATATACCCTAAGGAAAAAGGCTCTTAAGTGCTTCGCGCCGCCTCGTTTCCCCGCTTGCTTGTGCGTGTTTAGATAAAAAGGGCTAATCGATGGTTTGTCAACCAAAATATTATCTAAGTATCATATATATTTTCTTGGTTTCATTTGATTGAACCATCTTGAACGTTTTGGTGTTCCACCAACGTTCTAAAGTCATCGAAGGCGTTCACTTCACGTGATCATTTTCATTCCTTGAGGCTTCTTTAATCAAGAGATTTGATTAAGGAGGATATTTGTAGATTTTTGTCCTTAATACAATCACAAAAATCCAAAAAAAGTGAAAACAATCAAAAACCACAAAAAAAATTGGAAAAATTAAAAACACCAAAAAGAATCTTCTTTGCTCATCCCCACGTTGTACGTGACGTTTATGCAAACTCGCAACCAAGTTAGACGTGCGCGTAAACGAAGAAACCGAAAGGAAACCACACCTAATCTTTCTAGTGAGGAGTCTCGTATTGACGAACCCATCGTAGAACAAGAAGCTCCCATGGCTAATCGTACTATGATGGAGTTGCTTCAAGCACCCACCGAGGGTTACGGAGAAGCGATTGTGATTCCCGCTATCCTTGCGGAGAATTTTGAGGTTAAGACGGGTTTGTTGTCCATGATTCAAAATAACAAGTTTCGTGGTGACGAAAAGGACAACCCTCATAACCACATTCACCAATTCAATCGTCTTACCGCCACTTGCAAGTTTAAGGACGTCTCTAATGACTCGATTAAGATGATGCATTTTCCATATTCCTTAGCGGGGCCCGCTAAAATTTGGTTAGAGAAAGAGCCACCCAATTCTATATTGACATGGAAGGATCTCGTTTCTAACTTCGTGAACCAAATTTTTTCCACCCTCTAAGACTACGCATTTGAAAAACGAGATTTCAAAGTTTTCACAAGAGTATAATGAGAGTTTTTCAACGGCTTGGATTAGGTTTAAGGAAATGTTGCACGAATGTCCTCATCATGATTTTTCCGACTTACATCAAATTGACACGTTTTACAATGGATTGAACGATCATGAGCGTGATTATCTAAACGTCGCCGCGGGTGGTAATTTTTTGTGTAAGACGGACGAGGAAGCGTTGTTGATAATTGAGAATAGGTCTAAGGTCTATAGTCCTCGTAGCAGATCGAGTGTTCATAAGACTTCGTGTAACACCCCCAAATTTATACAATTCAATACAGCGGAAGACTCGTTGGTGTTACGGGATAGCACATTACTCACATCATAGACAACACTTAAAAATCGCGTCGTTTAATAATAAAGCATTTCCATTCATAAATATCAAATTTACATAGGTCCCAAGTCATTATATTTCATACAGGTTTTACAAAGCATTTGAAAGGAAATGATTATTTAAGTGCGGGCCATGAATTCTTGTTGTCTTCCCGAGAATTACCTTCAAGTACCTGAGATAAAACATGTTAAAAGAAAAGGTCAGCGATAACGCCGAGTTAATTCATAGAGTTTAAATAAACCATCAATATATCATCGGTATATAATTATTACCAAAATCATTTTTGTACAAATCATTGTAATAGGCCATAAAATAGCCAAAGTCATTTTTATACAAATCCTTATCAAAAATCATAATATAGGCATTTGCCTTAAAAATCATTATACGAGCCAATGTCGTAAAAACATCATACAATACGTCTTATGACGTTGTATAAAGTTAAATAAAAACCGTTATATGAATATGGTTATGTAATACCAAAACACAAACATAATATCAATAATATGACCCCGTATTTCTAGTCAGGCAATATATTGTAATTCGGTGCGTATAGCAGTATTTCGTTAATTGGATTATTATAAGCCGCATGACATTGTTACCTTACTACAACAAACAACGGGTAGCTAGCCCGGAACTCAATTTGCCCATCTAAATTAGCGTGTCGTCACAAAGGTCACGCTATGGAAATCTTCTCATACATAAATTCGCTTACCAATCAATGTGGCACGACAGGGATCAACCGTCAAGGCGCGAACTGGGGTGATCGTCCCCAAATAGTACTATTATATGCATAAGCGTCTACCAAATCCCGGTAGTTCACAATTCATGCTAATGGGACTTCTAGTGACATAACCTAACTTTAATAATCCATTATATCTCATACATCGGGTCATATAATCATTCATCGGGTCATACAATCATTCGGGTCCAAATCAATAAACAAACAATTAGGACAACTAGTGTCCTATTTCATAAAAACTAACATGTTATCTCCCTCGCGGGTTTATAAAACATTTCATAAAAAAAACATTTAAAAGAGTTCGAGGCTATGAACTCACGTTGATATGGGAAGGCGGTTATCGGCGATTTGGATGTACGGTACGTGCTTCAATCACGGAAACCTAGACAAATAATACTTATCTTAGACTCTTGTCTAATGGTTTTATAAAAATAACAATTATGTATACATATGATGATTTTGTACATATGATGATGATCAAGTGGGTTTATATATTCTTATTTACTCATTTTAGTGTTTATGTATTGGTAACTTTTTACTAGTTTACTAGTTTCACCTATTTACATGTTTTAGGTCCAATAAGCCTATTATAAGTTCATTAACTTTTATTAATCCATTTTATACTTGTATTATCAGTATTTATACTTTACATGTTGAGCCCATATTGGTTAAGCACAAATAAGTAATTTTTATAAGTGTTTAACCTTTTTAGTTAAATTATTAGTCCAAATATGCTAACTTAGCTCGTTAATGTCCGTATGTCATATAGTTCGGGTTTTATCGGTTTTTACTTGTATTAGGTACTTATACATCAGTATATGACTTTTAAAAACTTTACATTAGACGGGTTTGATCGTCTAAGTTTTAATTGGCGAAAAACGTTAATTTTACGGTAATAGCCGAAAAGTCGTAAAAATCATGTTTATAGTTTTTATAACTTATAAAACTTACCAAACTACCATTTTTATTAAATGTCCATTTATTTATCCTTATACATCTTTATATAAATGTAATATATAAGTTAGCGGGTTTTAATTCACGTTTTATACTATATTAGTTTGAGTGCTTATATAATACTATTAAACATTAATTCTTCAAAATCTTGAGTTCTATAAGGAGATATAAGCTCATTTTTGGATGGCATAAACTTCATATATGTGCTACAAATAAGTTAGTTATAGCTACTGTTCATTCCATGTCTAACTATCCTTAACAGTCCCTACAAAACAGACTATTCAGATTGGTACACTCATCTTGTTTTGATCATATCTCACTCATCTTGATGATTCCATTGCATGTCCAACTCTCACATGTGTATGACATCTAACACTTACTGTAAATGGATTCTACCATGCAATTTTATCAGTTCATAACTTGGTTACTTACTGTTTTTATACAGCCAATTTAAGCAAGACTTTAGCCTTGTTTCTTATGGTTTTTCATCTTTTTAATCATATTTATTAACACTTGATCCCCACACAACATTTTTATCATCATATATTCATCATATACATATACAATAAGAAATAAAATACATAATTACATAATCAAAATAACAAGAGGATGGGGAGAACAATCTTTATACCACCAAAGTGATGAAATGATGAGTTTTTTTATGAACAAGGTTTGGTTCCTTGTTACCAAACCTTCAACATGGAAAATGAACTCCTTGAGATCTTCATATGCATGAATATCTTCCTGAAAATCAGCCCTTGATCTCCATGTAAACTCCTTGCTAGTTGTTAAAATCACCTCCAATCTTCATCTTTTCAAAGGGTTATCAACATATGTTGAATATAGATGAAGTTTATGGTTAAATTGATGATGATGATGGGTGATTTGGGGTGGTGTTTGGACGTTCACCATGAGAGAGGAAGGATGAGAGAGTGGTTTGCATGTGGTGTGTGTGAAAAATGGTTTGTAGCTAGTAGTTTTGATGTTTGTATTGCTTGCAAGTTAAGCTAGAGTTAACAAGTGTTACTCATGGCTTATAATTTTGACACCTAATGGTGTTTGTGGAGACTTGTTAACCATCCCATGTGTGGGGGTGGGACAAGTTTATCTTGTCTCATCCCATTTAATTACGGGTACTCCTTGATTCTAGTTTCCTCGATTTACGTGCCCTCAGGTCGTTTTACGAAAAGCGTTTTTATAAATTATGAATCAACGACACAAAACGAATATAATAAAAATTGTCTCATCAAAAACGGAGTTCAAAAATGTAAATACGTAATCCTAAGGTTTCCGGTTTAGTCGTAAAGGACGTTAAATTATAATCGTAAGTCCTAATCTTTTCTCGTAAATTTGTGAGTTTATGAACCAACACAAATTTAAAATTCCAAAATAATATTCACGGATAAATTTATTTCCTGAAATGTCGGACTGTCACCAAAACGGTGTATGTAAACGTAAGCACGTAACGTTGAATCATCCGGTTTAGACGTAGTCGATGCTACTTCAAGACGTAAACCCAAATTTCCTCCCATAAATAAGTGAGTTCATATTATAACATTAAAAATAATATTTTCAAATAAATATTGAGAATAAAATATCAATCATAAATTGACGGATTGTCACAACATTTACCCCTAAACAGGATCTTTGTCCTCAAAGATCATCTTACCTTACTACTCGCTTCTTATAGAGTTAAATCCATGTGGGTATTTCCTCCACATTCGGTCTTCTATCACAAGTGTAATTCATTACAATACGCGAGTTTTATCAAACATAACTACGGGAATAAGATCAAGCTTAATGTTGACTTACTTTCTCTATCCATGATGTTCACGGGTTTTTGATGAATGCAACTTTTCGCCGATCTAAACTTCATTAAGGAATAGTCAGATTTTCACTTGATAGGCATTTTATCAAGTTCGATATACGAAACATAATTCACGCAGCTCTTGAAGTCCTAGGGTAGATCCAGCTTATATGCCTTTCAAACCAATCTTTTACATCATCTCAATGGTCCCATACTACGGGGACTTATATCCCATGATCTTTCAGATCATCTATTCATTTTTCCAAGGTGAAAATGTTTTGGCATAACTTCGCTACCCATCTAGCACTTCAAGATCTACATTTCATATTCACATAACCTCCTGCCCACTACCGGCAGTCAATAATAAGATCCTAGTTTCAACAATCATTTCAGGTCTCGCGGGTCGAGTATTTTGTAAGGTTAGGTTCGCCATCATAGGAAACCTCAAACCTAAAAGACATGTCCAACTCACGATGGGTGTATGTCGGGTGTCTTTATCCCAACTCCTGCTTACAGATGCTCTAATGTATATCCTCACAAGATTCGATCTTGATCCTAGTACGATAGTTTTCAATGATAATCTCTCCAAATGAAAACGATTATACGGTTTATTACCAAAGGTCAATCATTCAAACCTAGAACAACACTTATAGTATTTTGTATCGTTACTTTACCTCGTCCCTTCGATTGGGGTGGTACATAGTACTCTCATCAAGATTCGTTCTTAATGACTTCTGAGCAAATCTCTAGAAATTCAATGCGAAGCGAGGATCTTGATAGAGATGATCGATACAGGCACACCATGTTTACACAACTCCTTTTAAAAATAAAAGAGTCAATTTCTTCATCACGAATATATCATTAACAGGAATGATATTAGCAGATTTGGTCAGTCTGTCGACGATGACCCAAATCGGATCAAATTCAGATGATGACCTTTGCAATAGCTAGACGTTTACTAATGTATGAGGCGATGTCTGCCTTCATAATTTGCCATTAGTACAACTTCTTCTGATAATGATGCATTAAATCAGAAATGACAAAAATAGAATACTTATACTTACAAGATTCCAATATAACTATATCTCAAAATCTCCATATTTAGACAATCACAAATGGACTTTTAATCATTTAATGCCATAGGCTTCTCAAATCTAATGGTTCATATTAGCTGCGAACCCCTTTTTATTATCTATATTATCCTTTTCACAATCATTGTTTATTATTTTATTTTATTTTTATCGTTCGGCAATTTATTTTGCACCTTCATTATTAAGGAACATGTCCTAATTGGTTCTTTATCTTTTCTACATAATGAGTCAGTAATTACGTTCACTTTCCTAGATGGAATAATTATCATGACCGTATTTTTTCGAAAATTCTTTCTTCACATTTTCTAAGTCTTAGTTCTATCTCAACTATTATTTTTATCAGTTTTTCTCAATCCGACGTTTAAAGCGTCAATAATTACTACAAGTAATTAAATAATAAATATTTATTTTTTATGAAACGTAACCGTAAAAATTTGTAAATTTCTTAGTTCGATAAATTATAAAAAAAATGTTCAAAATAAATTTGAATTTAATTAACAAGATTTTTGTTGATTTATCGAAAATAATTAAAACAATTAATAAGATCCATAAATGTTCGAAAAATCTTTGTTTATACTTTGATCAAAGTTTTCTTAGTTGAAAAGCAAAAATTATTGTTTCAAATTTCAAGTCATGTT
Organism: Glebionis coronaria; assembly: GCA_025667525.1. Classification (NCBI taxonomy): domain Eukaryota; kingdom Viridiplantae; phylum Streptophyta; class Magnoliopsida; order Asterales; family Asteraceae; genus Glebionis; species Glebionis coronaria. Next base: position 76,703 of record JANFOE010000253.1, on the reverse strand, counting down.
TTAAAAGGTTTCCTCAATCCCTCTTAGGTTGTCTTGAGGTATACACAAACATTTACCCCTAAACAGGAGTTTAGTTAAATGATTTGTGTATAAGGGAATAATCCCTTAAAAATCCTTTGTTAAAACATTTGTCAAAACATATTTGCACTTTCTTTTTGGTAAAGCCAAAAGTCTTATCAGGGCTCTTAATTTTTGAAGAGTCAATATAGATTCCATTATTTATTTATCACACGGTCAAATAATGTAAGGATTTAGTCTTTAATCACATGTTAAATATTTAAAGTACAGGTTTTTATTGTTCGGCCAATTCAGGGCAGTCTATAAATAATTATTAACTCCTTCTTATTCTTATAAACAAACAGATGGTTCTTAATGATCACAAGCATGAATTTATCAAATTACAGCCTACACACGTGATTCACAAAATTTATGGATGCTACATGTGTATTAGTCAATCCAAACGACATCACGTGAAACTCATAATGTCCATTACAAGTACCGGATGTAGTGATTGGAATAGATAATCTTTTTCACAGATGCGAAGTTGATGATAACCATGCCATAGATCAAATCTTTAGAACATACGCTAGAACCTTGTAAATGATTGAACAAATCTATCATCTTGGGTAGTGGATATCATTTTCGATTGTCAATTTACTCAGTTCACGGTAATCTATAAATATAAGGAATGATAACACCATAGCTCTTCATGATGACGAGCTCGGTAGAATAAAATCTTCCTCCTACAACTCTCTCAGTTGTACGGTAATTCCTTTAATTCAGATGGTGCTGACGTATAGTGCACACGCCACAGGTGCAGCACTAATAACTAAGTTTTTACCAGGTTAAAAGTTAAAGTTCTTGTTCTCGATATCTTAACGAATTGATCTAGGTTCTCTATGTGACTCTATTGTTTTTGGTGAAAAAGAATATTTTTGGTTGTTTTTAAATAAATGTGCAAACCAATTAAAATAAAAGGCAGGTAATTTAAATCTAAGTCTAATTAAACGTAAAGGTGCGATATTTAAAAACGTGACGGAAATTAAAATAATTAAACGACTAAAAATTAAAGCGTGACGGAAATTAAAATGAGACAAGAATTAAAATAACAACTTAAAATTTAAACAAGACAAAGTATAAGAAAAACCTCCCAAATCGGAAAATAATCCGATCTTACCTTGATCGGAATATCAAACCAAACCTGTCGGAATATTTGGGTAGACCAATCGAAATATGTCACTTAACCAATCGGAATAACCAATAAACTTAGATCGGAATGATTGTCCTACCTCTGATCGGAATAACAGATAGCCCCTGGTCGGAATGCTGTTCGGAACCCGTGATCGGAATATGTCACTTCTCCCAATCGGAATGCCAAACTAACACCTCAATCGGAATGTACAATGTGGTACCAATCGGAATATGTCACCTTACCTTGATCGGAATACATCAAATACCTCAGATCGGAATACCAGGCTACCCCAATCGGAATATGTCAGAAATACTAAAACACTTTTCCGACCAAGCTAAAGAGCTATGGTCGGAATGTAAAACCCTTTTCCGATTGGTCAGATCGGAATAAGGTGGAAAAAGTACAAATTAAGCTAGAACAATAAGCTATAATCCTAAATAAACACTAGACGAAATCCTAAGGTAAAACGTGTGAAAATAAGCTACTAAACAGAAATTTGAAGACTTTTAAAACAAGAAATGAAAAAGCTTTAACGAAAAAAACAAGTTTTTGTACGAAAATAACTTTTATAAAAACTTTATAAACTTGAAAATAAACAAAATAAGCTATGAAAATAATTGATTTAAAACAATCAAAAGCATAAAAATGAAATCTTTAAACAAATAAACAAGACGAAAAGCATATAAATTAAGGATTAAAGAAAAGTAGAATGAGATCAACAAGGTAAAGTAAAGGTGCGAGAATTTAAAAGAAAAACTTACTTGAATTTAAATGGTAAATAAAGTGCAAGACATGTAATTAAAGGTGCAAGTAATTAAAAGTGCAATAAAATAAAGGTGGAAGAACTAGTTTATCAATTTAGCCAACAAAACTAAATGAAATGAATAAGAGGGGTATTTATAGGTGATTAGGGGGATGGTTAGAGGAAGCTTCCTCCCCTCCTTCCTTTCTTCTTAATTGCGCCCTTAAGTCCTTCCTTCTTAATCTTTTTGCTAATCTTGGACTTTGATGACTTTTGGCTCGGGATTTCTTTGGACTTGTCTTTTAATTCTTCGATAAATAAGACTTGAGTTCCTCGTCTTTAAGTAAACTTCCGTCTTTTGACTTTTTCTTCGATAAATCTTCAGAATTGGTCTTGGACTTCCGTTCTTTTTGCACTCTTGACTGCTTGACTTCGTCTTTCATCTTTTTCTTCAATAAAAGTCCGTAAATGCCGTTGAATTTCCGTGTTTTCTCCACTTTTCACCTTTTCGTCCTAAATCACACCAAAAACACAAACCACGCATAATTCCGACATAAAAGACATAAAATACATGTTTTGGTCCGGTTATTATTGTAATTAAGTGGTAGAAAAGATGTGTGTTTACACACATATCAAATCCCCTACACTTGACCATTGCAATGTCCTCATGCAATGCATTAGTTACAAAGCACGTTTACATTTTTCATCATAATCAATCCACGTTGGCCTTTATTAAATAGATAGAAAATTATGAACATTAAAAGTAAAGGAATCAAAAGGCATACCTTGGGTTTTGGAAATGTCATGAATAATCATCATCCTCAAGTTTTCACTTTCTCCAAACCAAGCTTAAAAACGAGATCATTGTTATTATAAGCTAGTAAACCAACATGAACTCATGTGGGCTAATTACTCACTTAGACTCCCTTATTCCTAGGGGTATCTCTTATATTTTATTGTTGTCTTGAATGATCACGAGGATTCATTTTTGACTTATTTCGATAGTTTATTAGGCCGAAAATAAAGTGAACGATTTAATCAATAGTTAGCTAAAGGACAAAATCTTTTAAAACTGCTTCTCGGGACCTCATAAAGTTCATATCTTGGCATAACTCGCTTCGCGATTTGAGACCTTCCTCGGACCGATATTTGGCAGCGACTTCATACTTCAAACCTTGAGAGACGTTCATTAAATAATGGCCTTCTCTTCATAATAGGAATTTCTTCACTTGAAGTTTTGAGAGATTCATACTTGGACCACGACTTCTTCATTTTTCTCCAATCTTTATTTTGGACTTTGATATACAACGATCCGCCTCCTTTTATGACTTGGATCTATTTATCCTCATACCTTGTTAGGGTCTTTTCGGATACACTTCTCCATGACTTTTGGGGAGTTTTTGCTTTTCGTCGTGTGTCTCGATCCTTCATATTGACTTTCGATAAATGATTCTTCACATCACTTTGGATCTTTTAGCAACAAAATATAGCCCTCATGCCTTGTTAGGGCCTTTTTGGACTCGCCAATCTTCGCATCCCGCTTCAATAAGTTATGCCTTGGCTATGAACTCTAATCCATACCGAGCAACTTTTGAACGATCTTGGGCTAGAAGCTAAGTAACTTTTCAAATCGTACAACCTTATTTATTAGCAGATAAATTATTAGCAAGCGATGGGAGAATAGGCTCATAATTAACTCACATAAATTCACGAAAGAATACCGAACTTATAATTGGCTCTATCATCTCTCGTTCTCCACAGTTTAAAATCTCAAGTAATGAGACTCGTGGATGCTTAGCCTATTAAATCAAAGTTTTGGGTTTTCGAGTCGCCTATAGGATCTTGCAAATTCTTAGACTTTTTCAAGTTTAGAAATTGCATTTTAAAGTTCCCTTGATAAACGACTCTCTAGGATCAATTATAGGAACTTGCGAAAAGTTCTTGTTCTTAACCCGTGAGAGTTAAGACTTTCGCGTTTTATAGCTCCCTATATAAAAGCCTAGCAAAACTTGACTTAAACATGTTAAGGATACTAGCTAGAGTAAACTTAGATAAGTAAACTCGGGTTAAGTCAAAAGATTCACAACGTTTAAAAATTAAAACCACTTTATTAAACTTTTATTCTAACAAAGAAAGAAAATAACCACACAAAGGGAAAAACTAATAGGCCAAAATAGATTAAAAATTTTGAAAAATGTCGAAAAATTTGATTTTCCGGTTAAAATGAGGACAAATACAAGGAAAAGAGCCACTTAACTTCGATAGAAGTCCCCCCTACACTTAACATAAACATTGTCCTCAATGTTTAAGCATGTGGGAGTAAACTCCCCTACACTTAGGACATTGTGCACGTTGTTTAAATCTCGCTAAGGAAAAGACAACTAAAGAGATTCCTATTTTAATATTGAGAAAATATAAAATAGTGAATCGAAAAGAGTTTAGGATAGAACCGGGAAGAAGTAGAACACGGAATCACGGGTCGTCAAGAATCATCAAGAGTGGATCATTGAAGCTGGAATCCCTGATTATTAGAAGAGAAGAAAGAGCAAACACCAAAGGGTCTCCCCTACACTTATGATAAAGAAAGCGAAAAGATAGATGCATGGGTTGCCTCCCAAGAAGCGCTTGATTTTTGTTAACCGAGTCATTAGCCTGACTCGACCTTGATAATCAACGGAAGAAGCATGAAACAAATCCACCAGGATCAAAGACGTAGTTTTCATCGAGCAAATAACACAAGCTTAAGGCAAACAAGGCAATCCAAAGAAGAGTAGGCAAGGTTCCCTTAAGCAGTGATGGAGCACGGTGGAAGCAAGGTTGAAGTGGTGCAAGCAGATTTCCATAAGTTCCAAAGATATCTCCTTTTATTTCATCAGGTGGATACTGAGATGGCTTAAAGATTTGAATACCAGGGTCGAACACCTTTTCCTTTAGGGGAAAATAGCACTCAGGCTCAGCCGAGTGTGAAGAAGATCCGCAAAGAAGCACAACCTCGTCCTCAGAAGGGGGACAAAGAGGTGTCAAATCATATGTGCAACGGATATTGGTGTTGACCGGTTTCATCTCCTTTGAAAGAATGTGCTTCAAATCCAAAGTAGGATCAAGACGATAATCTTCAAAGTCCAAAGGAGGAGCATCATTCTCATGAGGGAAGTAAGTATTAAGAAATGTAGAGAAGTCTTCCTCAAATGAGTAATCGTCCAAAGTAGGATTGAGTGATGGCGGAGGATCTTCATCGTGAGAAGAATCGCTCGAAAGAGTATCAGCCTCATCGAAATCATCATATGTGGGCAGATCGGGATACTCGGCGGTACAATCATCAAAATCATCTGAATCTGAGCTAGAATCATCATCATAATAAGCATCAAAGACTGGTGGAGAATCATAAATGGGAGAAGGTTCCAAAGTAGGGAGAGAATCATCCACATTATCATGAAAAAGTGGATTATCGATGCAAGAGTCGAATAGAGGATTATCGTAGACGGTAAAGTCATCGAGCACATTAATCATATTCACTGATGCGCGGCCTCCAAAGGTTGTACTTGTAAGCTTACCCATTTTAAAAACTTGTGCATCATCCACGACTCTTAAGATTAACTCACCTTCGGCCACATCCACTAAAGCTCGTCCGGTTCTCAAGAATGGCCGACCAAGTATTAAAGGAATACGAGGGTCCATTTCATAATCAACTAAGACAAAATCGACCGGGAAAGTAAATGTGCCAACTTTAATGAACACGTCTTCGGCTATACCAGCGGGGTAAGCGAGAGTGCGATTAGCAAGTTCAAGAGTCATCTTTGTTGGAGTGAGGTCGGGCAATGATAGTGTTTTCCAAACACTCAGTGGCATCAAATTAATACTAGCCCCGAGATCAGCAAGGGCAGTAAATTCTTCAGTTTTGTTGAACACGCAAGGCAACACAAAACGACCGGGATCTCCAAGCTTTTCCGGAAGTTCTTTAAGAATAACTGCAGAGCAGTTTTCATTTAATCGAGTGTTGGCGAGTTCAATCAGCTTCTCCTTCTTGTTAAGCAATTCCCTAAATGCTTTAACAAATTTGGGCATGTGGAAAAGTGCTTCAAGAAAGCTAATGTTGAAGTTCATTTGAGAAATCATCTTCACATAGCGTGCCACTTCGAAGTCCTCTTTGGTTAGCATTTTGGTCTTGCCTATACGAGAGGGATAAGGGATATTGGGTTTGGGTGGTGAAGTTGCAGGTGTAGGTAAAGGTTGAGATGTTGAAGGGTCATTCGTGGGAACTTCATCACGTCGAGGCGGAGACGGTAATGGTGCACTAATACTGGGTGTAGGAGGAGTAGGGACACATGGTGGTGGAGGAGGTGTAGAGGATGGTGGTGGGATTGGTGGTCCTACGATGGTGACTCCACTACGGGTAGTGATAGCACTCATATTGTCTCGTGGATTAGTGACGGTGTTTGAAGGTAGAGAACTCGAAGAAGAAGGTTGAGTGGAGGGCAAGAAACTAGCCAACATATGCTTTAATTCATTTGTTTGAGTGCTGAAGGAGGATTGAATATTATCGCGAACCTCGGACCTAATTTCATTTCCTTGCTTTGTGATATCTCCTTTAAGATTGATAATTTGGCTCTGCAGATTCTTGATTTGCTCACCTTGGGTTCCCATGATGGCTTCAACATCGGTATTAATGGGTGAGGTTTGTTGGGCGGGTGGGTTATAAGGATTAGAAGCTCTTGGTGGGATTGGTTGCTTCTATTGTAGTTGTTGGCGGAGTTTTGGTTTTGAGGAGAAAAACCGGGTGAAAGGTAATTGTTTGATCGGTAACTCAGCAGATTTCTATCCCCTTGAGGTCGAGCTTGGTAATTTTCCGGTGAATAATTAGCATAAGCTGCATACACATTTTCCGGATTTCCTTGTGTCGAAGGACAATCGGTGTATGGGTGTGGACTGCCGCATGTTTCACCAAGGAGTAGCAACAGCTTTAACGTGTTGTTGTTGTTGTTGGTTTGAAGCCAAGAGTTGCATACTTCTGCTCATTTTAGTCAGCACACGGGTGACTTCGGTCATATCAGGGTTTGCTGAAGTGGAGGAAACATTGACTCTCGGATTGTTCCTTCAAGAAGCAGAGGAATCCCAATTTTTGTGGTGAGTAGTCATGTTCTCAATAAGCTCTCTACACTCCTCGGGTCTCCTTTTCATGAATGTGCCATCGGCGGCTGCATTGATCGTATCACGATCTCGAAAAGTCAAACCGTTGTAGAAAGTTTCTATTAAGGTCACAGGGAGCATGTTGTGGTTTGGACATCTATCGATCAAGACATTATATCTCTCCCAAGCATCAAAAAGAGATTCGTCAGGGTCTTGCATGAAACCGCTGATTTGATTGCGAAGGCTCGTGGCCATGGATGGTTGAAAGTAGCGCGACAAAAAGCGTTGAGTCATGTCATCCCAAGTGTGAATAGAATTCTTCGGGAGACGATCAAACCATTTCTCGGCATGATGTAATAAAGTATGTGGAAAGAGTTGTAGGCGAAGTTCATCCATTGTGGCACCAGCCAATTTCATGCTTTGGGTGATTGTAATGAACTTGTCGAGGTGTTTGTTGGCATCATCATCAGGCAATCCACGGAATAGGTTTGTTTGCACTTGCTGAATCATGTGGTGCTTCAACGAAAACTCAGGAGCGTTGCTTTGCATCGGCGCAATCGGTCCTCCTCGTCCAAACATTGTAGGTTGACAAAGCTCCCCCATGGTCCGAAGATCGGGCTGTGGAAGAACATTGTTGTTATTATTAGGGTGCGGTGGATTATTGTTGTTGACACCTGACATAGCTAAATCTTCTTGAGTCTCGGGCTCTTGATAATTAGAAGATCTAGTACGCATACACCTGAAAATGCAAAAGAAAAAGAAACCAAACACAAAGACAATATATATACACAATAAAAATAAAATCTTTTTGGATTTTTTAAATTTCTAATTTTTATGGATTTTTATCAAGTTTTATTTTTTATGATTTTTTTTTAATTTTTTATGCAAGAAAAATAACGTTCACAAGTGAACGGATCCCAAAAAGCAACGCGTCTCTCACAGAAAACCGTTAATATTCACGAAAAGAGCCGGCAGCGGCGCCATTTGATAACTCGATTTTACTCAGGTTAAAAAGATTCGTTGTACCAATCTCTTCGAATTGAAAAACTTGTGTTTAAGGTGTGACTCAGTTTGATTTTTGGTGGAACAAATATTTTTGGTTGTTTTTAAATAAATGTGCAAAACAATTAAAATAAAAGGCAGGTAATTTAAATCTAAGTCTAATTAAACGTAAAGGTGCGATATTTAAAAATGTGACGGAAATTAAAATAATTAAACGACTAAAAATTAAAGCGTGACGGAAATTAAAATGAGACAAGAATTAAAATAACAACTTAAAATTTAAACAAGACAAAGTATAAGAAAAACCTCCCAAATCGGAAAATATTCCGATCTTACCTTGATCGGAATATCAAACCAAACCTGTCGGAATATCTGGGTAGACCAATCGGAATATGTCACTTAACCAATCGGAATAACCAATAAACTTAGATCGGAATGATTGTCCTACCTCTGATCGGAATAACAGATAGCCCCTGGTCGGAATGCTGTTCGGAACCCGTGATCGGAATATGTCACTTCTCCCAATCGGAATGCCAAACTAACACCTCAATCGGAATGTACAATGTGGTACCAATCGAAATATGTCACCTTACCTTGATCGGAATACCTCAAATACCTCAGATAGGAATACCAGGCCACCCCAATCGGAATATGTCAGAAATACTAAAACCCTTTTCCGACCAAGCTAAGGAGCTATGGTCGGAATGTAAAACCCTTTTCCGATTGGTCAGATCGGAATAAGGTGGAAAAAGTACAAATTAGCTAGAACAATAAGCTATAATCCTAAATAAACACTAGACGAAATCCTAAGGTAAAACATGTGAAAATAAGCTACTAAACAGAAATTTGAAGACTTTTAAAACAAGAAATGAAAAAGCTTTAACGAAAAAAACAAGTTTTTGTACGAAAATAACTTTTATAAAAACTTTATAAACTTGAAAATAAACAAAATAAGCTATGAAAATAATTGATTTAAAACAATCAAAAGCATAAAAATGAAATCTTTAAACAAATAAGCAAGACGAAAAGCATATAAATCAAGGATTAAAGAAAAGTAGAATGAGATCAACAAGGTAAAGTAAAGGTGCGAGAATTTAAAAGAAAAACTTACTTGAATTTAAATGGTAAATAAAGTGCAAGACATGTAATTAAAGGTGCAAGTAATTAAAAGTGCAATAAAATAAAGGTGGAAGAACTAGTTTGTCAATCTAGCCAACAAAACTAAATGAAATGAATAAGAGGGGTATTTATAGGTGATTAGGGGGATGGTTAGAGGAAGCCTCCTCCCCTCCTTCCTTTCTTCTTAATTGCGCCCTTAAGTCCTTCCTTCTTAATCTTTTTGCTAATCTTAGACTTTGATGACTTTTGGCTCGGGATTTCTTTGGACTTGTCTTTTAATTCTTCGATAAATAAGACTTGAGTTCCTCGTCTTTAAGTAAACTTCCGTCTTTTGACTTTTTCTTCGATAAATCTTCAGAATTGGTCTTGGACTTCCGTTCTTTTTGCACTCTTGACTGCTTGACTTCGTCTTTCATCTTTTTCTTCAATAAAAGTCCGTAAATGCCCGTGAATTTCCGTGTTTTCTCCACTTTTCACCTTTTCGTCCTAAATCACAAGAAAAACACAAACCACGCATAATTCCGAGACATAAAATACACGTTTTGGTCCGGTTATTGTTGTTATTAAGTGGTAGAAAAGATGTGTGTTTACACACATATCAATCACCAAGAATATAATTGATAGGTGTGAAAACACCCATCCTTTTACCACTTATTTCTGGCTAAAACAAGACCAAAACGCGTATTTAATATTATTTGTTTGGAATTATGCGTGGTTTTTGTGTTTATTGTGTTTCAGAGTCAACCGGGAGAATATTGAAGAAAACATGGGATTGCACGGGCTTTATCGAAGAAAAAGACTCAAGATGAAGTCTATTGTCCAAGAGATGCAAAAGATTTGAAGTCATTGTGCCTATTTGAAGATTTATCGAAGAACAGAGCCAAAGATGGAAGATTCATATATGTCGAAGAACTCGAGTCTATTAAACAAAAGATTATAGGACGAGTTGGAATTATTCACCGACACTTCTCAAATCCAAGTCGGAAACGTTTATTTAGAAGAAACCTAAAAACTAAAGAAGAAAGAAGAAAAGAAGCCCAAAACCAAGCCCATTCACAAAGCCCACAAGACATGCCTATAAATAGGACTGTACTTCACAAATTTGGAATTTTTTAGTTTTTTAGTTAGTTTTTCATTTTCATTCTCTCTAGTTTTAGAGAGAGAAAGTTCTCAACTTTCTCTCACTAAGATTCTTCTTTTCTTTTTCAAGTTTTAATCTTTTTGTATTTTGAATTTCACTAATCTAATTCAAGTTAAGCTTTTAAGTTCTTTATTATCCTTCTACATTTCTTAGTTTGCTTTAAGCTTGGATCCGATTACTTCATTTAATACGGTTTGGGTAATTGGATTTGTTCGTGATTAAAAGTTGATCTTTCTTGTTCATTTTTAAGCTCTAACTCGTATAAGCTATAGGCCCTCTATGCTTATTGGCTTATTGCTTGTTTAGCTTATTGGTTTCGGATTTCATCAAGGTTTAAGTAATTCAAAAGTATCATTTATAAAGTTTATGATTTTACGTTTTCAAAAGTTCTTAAATTTAATCTTTTTGAAGTATTTAAGTTGCAGTAAAATAGCTTATTGATAGTGCTTATTGATGTTTTAAAGCTTTCACCATTTTCAGATTGATTTGAGCTGCCATCACAATACAAGGGTTTTTACTCATTCTGACGGGTTCCTGCTCAGGATCGCAATAACCCAAGTGGGGTTCTACTTTGCGATCGGTTGGCAATTCCCCCTTATTCCGATCTGGATTGCGATCGCTTATTGCGATCGCACATTCCGACGGGACTAAGGTCCTTTTTAAGTCGAAACTCTGGCCAATTTTTATTTACCACATTCCGATAGTAAGTCATTGCGACAGAAGTGTTACGATATTCCGATCAGACTTTCCGATCTAGAACATTCCGATAGAACTGCATTTCGATAGACCATATTCTGATAGCTTGCAGCTTTGTATTCCGATGGATTGTTTTGACACTTATTCCGATGAAATATTCCGATCTGGGATTCCGATGGACCTGTTTTAATTAAATTCCGATATACAAAGAGTTTTGATATTCCGATAGCTTAAGGTTTTAATTTCCAAAGTTTTTAGCAAAGTTTTTAAGTGTTAGTTTAATTAAGTTTTCCAAGTATTTTTCTAATCCTTTCCTTAAGTTTTCAAGCTTTTATTTTTAACTCGCCAATTTAGTTTAATCTTTCAAAGCATTTACTATTTGACACTTACTTATTAGTTATTAGTTTAAAATAGATAAACAAACCAACACCTTTTTATTAACCAAGAACAAATCATTCCACTTAGAGCCGTGATCAATTCGAGGAGATACCAAGAATTAAATCTGAACCCCATAACAAAATGCTAGTATCAAATGGCGCCGCTGCCGGCTCTTCTCGTTAAGATCAACAGTTTTTTGTGAGAACTTGGATTTTGGGATCCGTTCCCCGTGAACGTTACTTTTTCATAAAAATTTTCAAAAATCCTAAAAAATATAAAATTTTCAAAAATACAAAAAAAAAAAAAAATTAAAAAAACATAAAAACCAAAAATATTTTTGCTTTGTTTTTGCCTTGTGAGTTCTTTTGCAGGTGCATGTGTACACGATCAACGTCTTATCAAGAGCCCGAGCCTCTCGAAGACTTAGACATGGCCGGTGTACAAAACAACAATAATAACCCACCTCAAAACAATAATAATAACAATAATAACCCACCTTTCAACAACAATAATAACAACAACAATGAGCCTCTTCCGGATAATCGCCCGATGATTGAACTTCTGCAAGCACATGTAGATGGTAACAATGATCCAATTGTCATACCCGCGATTGTAGCCAACAACTTTGAGCTCAAATCCGGCTTTATCCAGATGGTCTCTGCTCAACCATTCTTGGGGCGTACCATTGATGATCCACATGACCACATCAAGAGATTCCTGCAACTCACGAATACGGTCAAATTCAATGGTGTTCCACAAGAGGTAATCCGTTTACAACTTTTTCCCTTTTCTTTAGAGGGACAAGCCCGGCATTGGCTTGCTAAGGAACCGCCACAGAGTATTCTTACGTGGACGAATTTGGAGACCAAGTTTATCAACTACTTTTTCCCACCCTCTCGTACTACCTCTTTGCGGATTGAAATTATCAATTTTGAACAAAAGTACGATGAGTCGTTTAGTGAATCTTGGGACCGTTTCAAAGACCTTTTGAGAAAATGCCCACAACATGGTTTTACCAAAGTGCACCAAATTAATACTTTTTATAATGGTTTAAACATGAATGACCAAGATTCACTAAATAGTGCCTCGAGGGGTAATCTTTTGGCTAAGACTTCCAATGCTGCTTGAGATATCATTGAGAATAAGTCTCGTGTGCAAACCAAGAGTGTTCAGACCAATATCGCTAGTGCTAGTACTAGTGACAGCGATAAGCGACTTGACAAAATCACTGCTCTTCTTGAATCGCTTGCTACCGAAACCGCCAGCAACACCAACAGCATCAACGCTAAAAACGCTCAAGTCAATGCTGTAAGCCAACCATGTGAAATATGCGGTGGTCCTCACTCTTACACCACTTGTACTGCCACCCAAGACTACCCTTCTAAGAACGTGAATGCAGCATACGGTACCTATCCTCAACCCGCTTATCAAGCTCGTCCTCAAAGTGACCGTAACTTGCTTAGCTACCGCTCTAACAACTATCTCTCACCACCCGGTTTTACTCCTAGCAACCCAAACCAACAACAAAACCTCAACCGCCCTCCTCAACAACAACAACAATCTCGTGGACCGTACATACCACCTCACAAACAACAACAACCACCTCAAAGAAACAACCAAGTTTACCAGCAACCTGCTTATCAACCACCCGCATACAATGCTCCTCCCAACCAACCCACCGCTTTACACCAAGAAGTGGAAACCTACATGAGGACTAACGATGTGATCGTGGGAAATCTTCAGCGGGAAGTGCTCAACTTGAAAGCAGACCTGGTGAAACAAGGGAACGATCTGAGAGCTAATATGAGAAACACTTTGGATAGTCAAACGAATGACTCAATGAACATGATGGCTAGTTTCTTCCAAGGTAATCAACCCTCTTCTTCGGGTACTCTTCCGAGTAACACCGTTGCGAATCCAAGAAGGGAGATGAAAGCAATCACCACTCGCAGTGGCAAAGGTACCAAGGAACCCGAGCTTCCTATACCTCCACCGGTGATTGTGACTAAGGAGAACGAGTCACCTGATCCTATTCCTCATCCTTCTACTTCCCCAATTTCTCCACCTCTTACTTCTACCCCTCCTCCACCCAAGGATGTGAGTGATCCTTCGATCCTAAAGACTTCCTCTTCTTTCGATATACCTTACCCATCAAGGTTGAGGAAAGAGAAGCTCAAAAGCAAGGATGATATTCAAGTTTCGAACTTTCTAAAAATGTTTAAACAATTGAATTTTAACATCTCCTTCGCTGAGGCTCTCGCTCACATGCCCAAATACGCGAAAATATTCAAAGATCTTCTCAGCGACAAGGAGAAGCTTCTTGATATTGCTAACACCCAACTTAATGAGAATTGCTCTGCAGTGCTCTTAATGAAATTGCCAACCAAGCTTGGTGACCCGGGTCGTTTCTTAATCCCTTGCAACTTCCCGGGAGTAGAGAATTGCATGGCCCTAGCCGATCTAGGAGCCAGTATTAATCTAATGCCTCTAAGCATTTGGAAGCAATTATCTCTCCCTGAGCTAGTCCCCACCAAAATGACTTTGGATTTAGCTAACCGTACGGTTGCTTATCCAGTGGGGATAGCCGAAGACGTCTTTGTAGGAGTCGACAAATTCACTTTTCCTACCGATTTCGTCGTCGTCGACTACGATATGGACCCTCGTGTGCCACTGATTGTTGGTCGTCCATTCCTGAGGACCGGTCGCACTCTCATCGATGTTGAAGCTGGTGAGCTTATCATGAGAGTGGGTGACGATAAAATCGTCTTCAACATGGGAAAGTTGTCTAAACAGCCTTATTCTAACGTGAGTGTTAATTGTATTGACGTTCTTGATGAGGCTTGTGAAGAAAACTTCAAAGATGCTTGCAAAAGTATTCCTACCTCTCTTCCCAATGTTGCGACTGTTTCCTCTATCGATTCATCACTATCTCTATTTGGAGAAAGTGATTTCCTTTGGAAAGATTTGGAAGCCACCATGGGAGATGTGAACTTAGCTAATGACGATTCTACCACCAATTGGGATGAAGATCTCCGCCTCATTGAGAACCTTCTTAAAGAAGACAATATTTCTCCACCATCTCCCACGGTTATTACTATCGATGCTCCGACTTTGAAAACGCCTCCCATCGAAAATCCTCCGGATTTAGAACTTAAGGAGTTGTCGCCCCATCTCGAGTACGTGTTCCTTGAAGAAAACAAGAAGTCGTCTGTCATCATCGCGAAGGACTTGAAAAAAGAAGAGAAATCTCGCCTCATCGCCGTGCTTAAAGATCATAAGAAGGCAATTGCTTGGAAAATATCCGATATCCGCGGAATTGATCCAAACTTTTGTACTCACAAGATTCTCATGGAAGATGACTTTAAACCCGCAATCCAGAGCCAAAGAAGGGTTAATCCTCGCATCCATGACGTCATCAAACAAGAGTTTATCAAACTTCTAGATGCCAGCTTGATCTACCCTAGGATTCGCCATGGGTAAGTCCCGTCCATTGTGTGCCCAAGAAGGGCGGAATAACCGTTGTTCCCAATGAACACAACGAGTTGATTCCCACTCGTCTCGTTACTGGGTGGAGAGTTTGTATTGATTATCGCAAGCTCAATGATGCCACGAGAAAAGATCACTTTCCTCTTCCTTTCATGGATCAAATGCTCGAGCGTCTTGTGGGTAATGACTATTACTGCTTTTTAGACGGTTTCTCCGGGTATTTTCAAATTCCCATCGATCCTAAGAACCAAGAAAAGACCACATTCACTTGTCCCTATGGAACATTTGCTTACAAACGCATGCCTTTTGGTTTATGTAATGCTCCTGGGACATTCCAAAGGTGTATGATGGCTATCTTCCATGACATGGTGGAAGACACTATGGAAGTATTCATAGATGATTTCTCAGTTTATGGCGATTCTTTCTCTGCTTGCCTTGCCAATTTAGAACGTATGCTTAAGCGGTGTGAAGACACTCGCCTTGTTCTTAATTGGGAAAAATGCCATTTTATGGTAAAAGAGGGCATCGTGCTAGGACACAAGATCTCCAAAGCCGGTCTTGAAGTAGACCGTGCTAAAGTCGATGTTATCGCTAAGTTGCCTCCACCTTCAACCGTGAAGGGTGTGAGAAGTTTCCTTGGTCATGCGGGCTTCTACCGTCGATTCATCAAAGATTTTTCTCAAATCGCTCGCCCGATGACCCACCTCTTGGAAAAAGATACTCATTTTATCTTTTCCAAAGAGTGCCTTGAAGCCTTCAACTTGCTTAAGGATAAGCTAACTAAGACACCCGTCTTGGTTACCCCTAATTGGGAGCTTCCCTTTGAGTTGATGTGCGATGCTAGTCACTATGCTATTGGTGCGGTTTTGGGCCAAAGAGTGAACAAACACTTCCAACCGATCCATTACGCTAGCAAGACAATGACAGGGGCTCAATTGCATTACACGACAACCGAAAAAGAGCTTTTAGCTGTTGTTTATGCCTTTGAAAAGTTCCGCCCCTATCTTGTCCTTTCCACCACAATCGTTTACACCGATCATTCCGCGTTGAAGTACTTGTTAACTAAACAAGATTCCAAACCAAGGCTTCTCCGCTGGGTTTTGCTTCTCCAAGAATTTAAAATCGAAATTCACGATAAAAAAGGAGCTGAAAACCTAGCCGCAGATCATCTCAGTAGACTTGAGGATCCTTACCAGGGGGATCATCCGAACAAAGAAATCAATGATTCTTTTCCCTTGGAGACCTTAATGTCTATCAACTCGACTGCTGATGAAACCCCGTGGTTTGCGGACATTGCAAACTACTTGGCAGGTGGAATTCTCGTTGACGGGTTAACATCCCAGCAAAAGAAGAAGTTCTTCAAAGACATTAAGACTTACTTTTGGGATGACCCGTATCTATTCAAACAATGTGCTGACTTGATTATTCGCCGATGTGTTGATGGACCGGCAGCTTTAGAAATCCTTGACGCTTGCCACAAAGGACCCACCGGTGGTCACTTTGGTCCCAGCTACACCGCCAAAAAAGTGTTTGAATCGGGATTTTATTGGCCCACCATCTATCGTGACGCTCACGAGATGGTAAAACATTGTGATGCTTGCCAAAAACAAGGCAAGATCACACATAAAGACAAGATACCTCATAATTTCATTCAAGAATGTGAAATCTTTGATGTTTGGGGTATCGACTTTATGGGGCCATTCCCTTCTTCTAAAGGAAACAAATACATCGTTGTAGCCGTTGACTACGTCTCCAAATGGGTTGAAGCCAAAGCTTTACCCACTAATGACGCAAGGGTGGTTTGTAACTTTTTGAAATCGTTATTCGCTAGATTCGGTGTGCCTCGTGCTATTATTAGTGATTGCGGGACTCATTTTTGCAATGACCAATTTGCTAGAGTCATGGCTAAGTACGGTGTCAATCATCGTCTTTCCACCGCCTACCACCCACAAACTAATGGCCAGGCTGAAATCTCTAACCGAGGATTAAAGCGAATTCTTGAAAGAACCGTGGGAGAGCATCGTGCCTCATGGGCTGATAAACTTGATGATGCTTTGTGGGCTTTTCGTACCGCTTACAAGACTCCGATTGGTTGTACACCATATCGTCTCGTGTACGGGAAAGCTTGCCACCTCCCCATTGAGTTGGAGCACAAGGCTTACTGGGCCTTGAAGTGGACTAATTTCGATATCAACAAAGCCGGTGACCTACGCAAGATCCAACTCAATGAGCTGAATGAACTCCGGAATGAGGCTTATGAAAATTCTTTGATCTATAAGGAAAAGACTAAGCTCATTCACAACTCCAAGATTAAGAACCGAGAGTTCCAAGTTGGAGACAAAGTTTTACTCTTTAACTCTCGGTTGAAAATCTTTTCGGGCAAGCTGAAATCTCGTTGGTCCGGCCCATTCACCATTGCCCAAATTTTTCCATATGGTACTCTCGAGCTCGCTCAACCTAATGGACCTAATTTTAAGGTGAATGGACAACGAGTGAAGTTGTACTTTGGTGAGTACATCTCTCATGAGATGATTCCATCCCTCACCACGTTCCCTATAAACTAATTTTTGGGTCGAGTCAGGCTCGTGACTCTGTTATCAAAAACAAGCGCTCCTCGGGAGGCAGCCCGTGTATCTTTCCCTTTTCGTTTTAACCTCCTATGTGTAGGGGGGCCTATATAGGTATTTGTATTTGTGTGGTGATGTGATTACAGGGATGAATGCACTCTTGGAATCTTTGAAGAACCGTGCTCCCGTGTTATCCGAAATCCGGTTCTATCTCTCAACATTCGTGATTCAATTTTCTTCATACTCACATTTGAAATTGATAACTTTAGTCGTCCTTTCCTTAGCTTGATTTAACCAACATGCACAATTTCATAAGTGTAGGGGAGACTTTTCCCACATGCTTAAACATTGAGGACAATGTTTATCTTAAGTGTAGGGGGGACTTCTATCGAAGTTTTAAGTGGACTTTTCCATGAAAATGCCTTTATTTAACCGGAAAATCATCTTTTTCAACATTTTTCAAATTTTTTTTAACTTTGGGCATTTAGTCGTAATTCTTAAATTTTTATCATTGCTTTCATATGTATATATCCCGGAATAAAGTGGTGTAGCTAGTTTAGAAGTCTTTGACATATTAGGCCCGTTGCGATTATTTTGACTCAACCCGAATAGACTTATCCAAGTTTATTCTAGCTAGTATCCTTAACCATGTAGACCTTAATTGGTTTATTAGGCTAAGTATCCACGAGTCTCATTACTTGAGATCTTAAATTGTGGAGAACGAGAGATGATAGAGTCAATTATAAGTCGTTATTCCTGCACAAGCTCACTTGGTGTAATTATTTGCCTATTCTCCCATCACTTGCTAATATATTATCTGCAATAAGTAAGGTCGTACGATTTGAAAAGTTACTTAGCTTCTAGCCCAAGATCGTTTAAAAGTTGCTCGGTAATGATAAGAGTTCATAGCCAAGGCATAACTTATGAAGCGGGGCGCGAAGATTGGCGAGTCCGAAAAGGCCCTAACAAGGCATGAGGATTCAATTTTATTGCTGAAGATCCAAAGTGATGTGAAAAGCATTATTCCCAAAATCAATATGAAGGATCAAGACTCACGACGAAAAGCAATCAACTCCCATAAAGATCATGGAGAAGTCTATCCGAAAAGACGCTAACAAGGTATGAGGATAAATAGATCCAAGTCCAAAAAGGAGGCGGATCGTTGTATCTCAAAATCCCAATTAGAGATTGAAGAATAATCATGAAGTCGTGGTCAACAAAGTTGGAGTACCCCTCAAAAGTCTCCAAGTGAAGAAACTCTATTAACGAAGAGAAGACCATTATCTCAAGAACGTCTCTCGAAGATATGAAGTATGAAGTACATGCCAAATATCGGCCCGAGAAAGGTCTCAAATCGTGAAACGAGTTATGTCAAGATATGAACTTTTTGATATCCCGAGAAGCAGTTTTAAGAGATTTTTTCCTTGAGCTAACTATTGATCAAATCGTCCTACTTTGCTTTCGGCCTAAATAAACTATCGAAATAAGTACAAAAATGCATCTTCATGATCATTCTAAGAGAAAAATAAAATATAAGAGATACAACTAGGAATAAGGGAGTTTAAGCATTTAATTAAGCCATGTGTGTAAGTGTTTGATTGCTAACTTATAATAACAATGATCTCGTTTTTAAGCTTAGTTTGGGGAACGTGAAACTTGAGGGTGATAAATCTTCGCAGCACCAAAGCCCTAATGTAAGTCCTTGATCTCTTTGCAAGTTATTTCCATATAGCTATTTTCGAGTGAAAATGGTTTTCTATCCTTTTGTTACTTTAAAATTTTAATTTCTCTTATTACTTTAATTTTTGTTTAGTAGTATGTTAATAAGGCCAAGGTTGATTAATTATGAGAAAAATGTAAATTTGCTTTATCACTAAGCATTGCATGAGGGCATGGCAATGGTTAAGTGTAGGGGATTTGATAGGTGTGAAAACACCCATCCTTTTACCACTTATTTCTGGCTAAAACAAGACCAAAACACGTATTTAATATCATTTGTTTGGAATAATGCGTGGTTTTTGTGTTTATTGTGTTTCAGAGTCAACCGGGAGAATATTGAAGAAAACATGGGATTGCACGGGCTTTATCGAAGAAAAAGACTCAAGATGAAGTCTATTGTCCAAGAGATGCAAAAGATTTGAAGTCATTGTGCCTATTTGAAGATTTATCGAAGAAAAGAGCCAAAGATGGAAGATTCATATATGTCGAAGAACTCGAGTCTATTAAACAAAAGATTATAAGACGAGTTGGAATTATTCACCGACACTTCTCAAATCCAAGTCAGAAACGTTTATTTAGAAGAAATGTAAAGACTAAAGAAGAAAGAAGAAAAGAAGCCCAAAACCAAGCCCATTCACAAAGCCTACAAGACATGCCTATAAATAGGACTTTACTTCACAAATTTGGAATTTTTTTAGTTTTTTAGTTAGTTTTTCATTTTCATTCTCTCTAGTTTTAGAGAGAGAAAGTTCTCAACTTTCTCTCACTAAGATTCTTCTTTTCTTTTTCAAGTTTTAAGCTTTTTGTATTTTGAATTTCACTAATCGAATTCAAGTTAAGCTTTTAAGTTCTTTATTATCCTTCTACATTTCTTAGTTTGCTTTAAGCTTGGATCCGATTACTTCATTTAATACGGTTTGGGTAATTGGATTTGTTCGTGATTAAAAGTTGATCTTTCTTGTTCATTTTTAAGCTCTAACTCGTATAAGCTATAGGCCCTCTATTCTTATTGGCTTATTGCTTGTTTAGCTTATTGGTTTCGGATTTCATCAAGGTTTAAGTAATTCAAAAGTTTCATTTATAAATTTTATGATTTTACGTTTTCAAAAGTTCTTAAATTTAATCTTTTTGAAGTGTTTAAGTTGCAGTAAAATAGCTTATTGATTGTGCTTATTGATGTTTTAAAGCTTTCACCATTTTCGGATTGATTTGAGCTGCCATCACAATACAAGGGTTTTTACTCATTCCGACGGGTTCCTGCTCAGGATCGCAATAACCCAAGTGGGGTTCTACTTTGCGATCGGTTGGCAATACCCCTTATTCCGATCTGGATTGAAATCGCTTATTGCGATCGCACATTCCGACGGGACTAAGGTCCTTTTTAAGTCAAAACTCTGGCCAATTTTTATTTACCACATTCCGATAGTAAGTCATTGCGGCAGAAGTGTTACGATATTCCGATCAGACTTTCCGATCTAGAACATTCCGATAGAACTGCATTTCGATAGACCATATTCCGATAGCTTGCAGCTTTGTATTCCGATGGATTGTTTTGACACTTATTCCGATGAAATATTCCGATCTGGGATTCTGATGGACCTGTTTTAATTGAATTACGATAGACAAAGAGTTTTGATATTCCGATAGCTTAAGGTTTTAATTTCCAAAGTTTTTAGCAAAGTTTTTAAGTGTTAGTTTAATTAAGTTTTCCAAGTATTTTTCTAATCCTTTCCTTAAGTTTTCAAGCTTTTTTTTAACTCGCCAATTTAGTTTAATCTTTCAAAGCATTTACTATTCGACACTTACTTATTAGTTATTAGTTTAAAATAGATAAACAAACCAACACCTTTTTATTAACCAAGAACAAATCATTCCACTTAGAGCCGTGATCAATTCGAGGATATACCGAGAATTAAATCTGAACCCCATAACAAAACGCTAGTATCAATAATCAATACCAAATTCATCCTGCCTTAATGGCAAAAGTCTAGGTAATTCACCAGCAAATACCTCCTAAAGTTTCAGATAACAGAAACATCTTTTAATAAATTCTTAGGTTCTTCTAGATTACAATATCTACAACTAGTTCACAACCATTCACGGTATAATTTTAAGTCTAAATGCAGGATATGGTCATCCATCAAAAATTATTTAGATCACTTTTGATAATCAACATCTTATCATTTAGGGGAATTCTACTCGAGTTCCCATCAATTAAGACAATGTCGTCATGTCATAATCAATCAATCCATTCTATTGGCACTATCAACTTCCCAGTTTTATTGCCGTCGATAAGATGTGAACTTCTCAAAAGACTAATAATAACCCATAATCCTTCACAAGTTCAAGGATATATGGAGACATAACTAACCTTAAAAGAGTAAGGTCAACGCATAATCTATGCGAGAAAATTTCAAATCAGATACAGATAAAAACATTTAACGAATATGAATATATCTCATGTTTTCATAATTTGAGTACGCATTCAAAAGCTCCTCAGATCCTCAGGTCATTCAAATGAAATCAAATCAAAAGAAATGATAGGAACGTCGATACATCCGGTCGGGTATCAACACTCGGTAATCTGATACGTTTCCTAAAAATCTCACTACGGGGGAATTGGACAAGAAAGAATTGTCAATTGTCAAATAAGACAATTTCCACAGATGAGTAAATTCGACTCAGAAGAATAGATGCTACAGGCACATATGTAGGTGTCCCTAACACTATGTCCCTATTTTTCACTTCTTGCAGATCTCATAAAATTTAATCTTTCACAATCTTCAAAGAAAATGTAGTGTTTATTCATTAGTTTTATGGTGACTACTAATCAGCCTTGCATGGTCCATTTCAAATTGTATGTAGGCGCGCAACTATATACAATTTCAAGATTAACGATGCAATACTCAGTTCGTCAAAATTTTATCATCATGTTTATAATAAAAACATTTTCATGCTTAATTCTTAAATAAGAATCAGGAATAAATTTACAAAGATTTTCTTTGTTATGAAAACAATTAGGTTTTCCAAGGTGTTTTATAATCAACTTCATTTCGATCACGATTACTTATAAATCTCACTTTGAATAATCCTTATAGTGATGAAAATTCAATTTTTCTCAAGGGATACTGTTTTATCTTATAAAAATAATGAGTGATCTACAAAAGAGTGATGAAAAGTTGTTCATAGAGAACTATCTAGAATATAATAGGAAATGAGCTTAGCCAATTAATCATGAGGTTCATGACCTCGATGGCACTCAAAAAGAATAATCCACAACGTAACTCAAATCGAGATGAGTACTTTTTCAATGGTTGCAACACTAATGCGAGCATTAGCAAGAAGCAAGAAAAGATAGATAGCATCGATACATGTAGGATTTAGCTATCAAAGGTAGTCTTTTCATTAATCACAAACAAGTCTAAATTGTACCGTAACACATTACGTGTCACTATGTCATACAATTCCAAGAACTCATCCTACCAACTGATGTCTCAGTTAAGTTAGGGATTATTTTTAGAAGATACCACAATGAATAATAATCTACAAGATTCATTAGGTGTTCCACATGTCCCGAAAGATCCATCGGTCCCAATTTCAGAAGAGGATTTCTTCATTTATTTCTTGGACACTGAGCATCCTCGTTAGTGGACAATGGCCTAGGAACAACCCTTAACACGAACCAACAATCATTTAAAACCTTAAAATTCAATCACATAACTTAACGACTTCCTCTTATCAATCTCATATTCCATACGGGTTAAATTTTACATTATTCAAGTTTCAGCCAAATCATACTCAATGCGATATCCTACTTCATTCTCCAATACTTTCAATCTTTATTCTTAGACCTTAATAGGGTAATAAAAGTTCGATGTGAACAACACTTAATTTCCAATCCTATAGCTCTTACAACAACAATTATCAAATGATTCACTAGTATTAAATGACTCACACATTCAATTAGACTTCTCGGAAAGGTACTAGTGGCATGAGGCTTTTGGGTAATGGTTCCATTGACAGCCTCAAGTGCAACATTCACCCTTTCGATTTCAAATTTAAGAATTGGGTGATACCGAATAAGATGACACCTTTCCAGGTGATAACGTTTTGTCAAACTCCACTCTATAAGGAAAGATCGTCATGACATCGATATCAGATTTAATCTCGCCAGTTCTTCTTTAAGATTACAATCAACTAATATTAACGTTTCTACGAATATCAATCATTTGTTGGGATCATAAATATCCACAACTTGGTTTAGATCAAGGATAGCTAGAATTCCTACGAGAATAGCTTCCATTGATTTGCTAGGGGAGTTAGGGTTCCTTGTGATAATCTACATCGTATAAATACCTCGTATAAATATCAAAATAATCATCAAACAATCATGTAATCAAATTACATCATATGTATATATATAATCCAAGTTATATATATATATATATATATATATATATATATATATATATATATATATATATATATATATATATATATATATATATTAAAATAACACTTCTTAGTCTGGCCTTGTTGGTAACTCGAGAATTCTTCGGCACCGTTATAGTCAAAAGATTTTTAGACATTTTTAGAAAAATGTTTATAGTTAAAAGATTTTGAAATGTTTTATTCAAAACCTTGGTTTTAAAAATCTTTCGTTCTCTATAACGAGAGCTCTGATACCAAACTGTAACACCCCCAAATTTATACAATTCAATACAGCGGAAGACTCGTTGGTGTTACGGGATAGCACATTACTCACATCATAGACAACGCTTAAAAATCGCGTCGTTTAATAATAAAGCATTTCCATTCATAAATATCAAATTTACATAGGTCCCAAGTCATTATATTTCATACAGGTTTTACAAAGCATTTGAAAGGAAATGATTATTTAAGTGCGGGCCATGAATTCTTGTTGTCTTCCCGAGAATTACCTTCAAGTACCTGAGATAAAACATGTTAAAAGAAAAGGTCAGTGATAACGCCGAGTGAATTCATAGAGTTTAAATAAACCATCAATATATCATCGGTATATAATTATTACCAAAATCATTTTTGTACAAATCATTGTAATAGGCCATAAAATAGCGAAAGTCATTTTTATACAAATCCTTATCGAAAATCATAATATAGGCATTTGCCTTAAAAGTCATTATACGAGCCAATGTCGTAAAAACATCATACAATACGTCTTATGACGTTGTATAAAGTTAAATAAAAACCGTTATATGAATATGGTTATGTAATACCAAAACACAAACATAATATCAATAATATGACCTCGTATTGCTAGTAAGGCAATATATTGTAATTCGGTGCGTATAGCAGTATTTCGTTAATTGGATTATTATAAGCCGCATGACATTGTTACCTTACTACAACAAACAACGGGTAGCTAGCCTGAAACTCAATTTTCCCATTTAAATTAGCGTGTCGTCACAAAGGTCACGCTATGGAAATCTTCTCATACATAAATTCGCTTACCAATCAATGTGGCACGACGGGGATCAACCGTCAAGGCGCGAACTGGGGTGATCGTCCCCAAATAGTACTATTATATGCATAAGCATCTACCAAATCCCGGTAGTTAACAATTCATGCTAATGGAACTTTTAGTGACATAACCTAACTTTAATAATCCATTATATCTCATACATCGGGTCATATAATCATTCATCGGGTCATACAATCATTCGGGTCCAAATCAATAAACAAACAATTGGGACAACTAGTGTCCTATTTCATAAAAACTAACATGTTATCTCCCTCGCGGGTTTATAAAACATTTCATAAAAAAAACATTTAAAAGAGTGCGAGGCTATGAACTCACGTTGATGTGGGAAGGCGGTTATCGGCGATTTGGATGTACGGTACGTGCTTCAATTACGGAAACCTAGACAAATAATACTTATCTTAGACTCTTGTCTAATGATTTTATAAAAATAACAATTATGTATACATATGATGATTTTGTACATATGATGATGATCAAGTGGGTTTATATATTCTTATTTACTCATTTTAGTGTTTATGTATTGGTAACTTTTTACTAGTTTACTAGTTTTACCTATTTACATGTTTTAGGTCCAATAAGCCTATTATAAGTTCATTAACTTGTATTAATCCATTTTATACTTGTATTATCAGTATTTATACTTTACATGTTGAGCCCAAATGGGTTAAGACCAATAAGTAATTTTTATAAGTGTTTAACTTATTTAGTTAAATTATTAGTCCAAATATGCTAACTTAGCTCGTTAATGTCCGTATGTCATATAGTTCGCGTTTTATCGGTTTTTACTTGTATTAGGTACTTATACATCAGTATATGACTTTTAAAAACTTTACATTAGACTGGTTTGATCGTCTAAGTTTTAATTGGCGAAAAACGTTAATTTTACGGTAATAGCCGAAAAAGTCGTAAAAATCATGTTTATAGTTTTTATAACTTATAAAACTTACCAAACTACCATTTTTATAAAATGTCCATTTATTTATCCTTATACATATTTATATAAATGTAATATATAAGTTATTGGGTTTTAATTCACATTTTATACTATATTAGTTTGAGTGCTTATATAATACTATTAAACATTAATTCTTCAAAATCTGATTTTTAGTTTCATCTTCACCATTTTTATCATATCTTGAGTTCTATAAGGAGATAGAAGCTCATTTTTAGATGGATAAACTTCATATTATGTGATACATAAGTTAGTTATAGCTACTACTCATTCCATATCTAACTATCCTTAACAGTCCCTACAAAATAGACTATTCAGATTGGTACGCTCATCTTGTTTTGATCATATCTCACTCATCTTGATGATTCCATTGCATGGCCAACTCTCACATGTGTATGACATCTAACACTTACTGTAAATGGATTCCACCATGCAATTTTATCAGTTCATAACTTGGTTACTAACTGTTTTTTACAGCCAACAATTTAAGCAAGATTTTAGCCTTGTTTCTTATGGTTTTTCATCTTTTTAATCATATTTATCAACACTTGATCCCCACACAACATTTTTATCATCATATATTCATCATATACATATAAAATAAGAAAGAAAATACATGATTCCATAATCAAAATAACAAGAGGATGGAGAGAACAATCTTTATACCACCAAAGTGATGAAATGATGAGTTTTTTTATGAACAAGGTTTGGTTCCTTGTTACCAAACCTTCAAACTCAGAAAATGAAATCCTTGAGATCTTCATATGCATGAATATCTTCCTAAAAATCAGCCCTTGATCTCCATGTAAACTCCTTGCTAGTTTTTAAAATCACCTCCAGTCATCATCTTTTCAAAGGGTTATCAATATATGTTGAATATAGATGAAGTTTATGGTTAAATTGATGATGATGATGATGGGTGATTTGGGGTGGTGTTTGGACGTTCACCATGAGAGAGGAAGGATGAGAGAGTGTTTAGCATGTGGTGTGTGTGAAAAATGGTTTGTAGCTAGTAGTTTTGATGTTGGTATTGCTTACAAGTTAAGCTAGAGTTAACAAGTGTTACTCATGGCTTATAATTTTGACACCTAATGGTGTTTGTGGAGACTTGTTAACCATCCCATGTGTGGGGGTGGGACAAGTTTATCTTGTCTCATCCCCATTTAATTACGGGTACTCCTCAATTCTAGTTTCCTCGATTTACGTGCCCTCAGGTCGTTTTACGAAAAACGTTTTTATAAATTATGAATCAACGACACAAAACTAATCTAATAAAAATTGTCTCATCAAAAACGGAGTTCAAAAACGTAAATACGTAATCCTAAGGTTTCCGGTTTAGTCGTAAAGGACGTTAAATTATAATCGTAAGTCCTAATCTCTTCTCGTAAATTTGTGAGTTTATGAACCAACACAAATTTAAAATTCCAAAATAATATTCACGGATAAATTTATTTCTAGAAATGTCGGACTGTCACCAAAACGGTGTATGTAAACGTAAGCACGTAACATTGAATCATCCGGTTTAGACGTAGTCGATGCTACTTCAAGACGTAAACCCAAATTTCTTCCCATAAATAAGTGATTTCATATTATAACATTAAAAATAATATTTTCAAATAAATATTGAGAATAAAATATCGATCTTAAATTGACGGATTGTCACACTTCGTCTTCGCCTTCGCCTTCATTGTCACATACCATCGATGCTTGCCAAATTGAGGCAAATTTGGAAAACAAGATTTTTGATAAGCTTAAAGGATTGTTAATTGAGTTTAAAGTTGGTGAACAACCCACTCCCGCTACGGCTAAAGCGGTTGAAGTTTCTTGTATGTATTGTGGTGGAGCTCACGATTACTCCGAGTGCATTACCAAAGGTGGTAACACTTCGAGTGCCTACGCGGCCGCAGGAACTTATAACCAAAACGGTCAAGTTACCCGCACTAATCAATTGACTCCACCGGGTTTTTCACCAAATCAAAATGCTAACAATTATCGAAACAATCAAGTTGGTTATCAAGGAAATCAAATGAACAATTATAAGGGAAACAACTATGGGAATCAAGGGGGTAGTAGTCAATTGCAAACTCAAAACCAAAACCGTAATTTTCAAAACCCAAGTCAAGGTCTTCAAAATGCTTACACTAAAGAGCTTCCAAATGACATTTTGAATTACGCTACGGCAAATGATAAGATTTTGGAAAACATTCAAGAGCAATTGGCTAGTCAAGCTAGGGAAACGGCTAAAAACGCAAAGGAGTTAGCTAATTTAGTTAAGGAAAATACCAATATGAAAAATGAGTTGAAAAACGATTTTGCTAATCAAATTAGAGGTCAAAACAATAAAATTGAGCAAAGTCATTCTAGGATTGAACAAAGGACAGACCAAAAAGCCGCTAGTCAAGATGTTAAGCTAAATGCTATTTTGGAAGCGGTCATAGGGAACAAAGCCTCTACTTCGGGTAGTCTACCTAGTAACACCATATCCAACCTGAAGGGAGAGATGAAAGTGATTACCACACGAAGTGGTAAGACACTTAAGGAACCGACTCCTCAACCAATTACTCCAACGGTGGAGGAAATTGAGGAAGAACCCGAGGTGGTGGTCGAAAAGGAGCAAATCCCAATCCCACGAAGTACCGCTCATGCCATACCTACGGTTGACCCATTACCAACATTGGAACCCGAGATTCCAAAGGCTATGCCTATGTCCCAACCCACACCACCCTTACCTTACCCATCGAGACTTAGAAAGGAGAAACGTCAAGAGCGCGATAACTACCAATCTGAGCTTTTTATGAAAATGTTTCGTGACGTTCATTTTAATGTGAGTTTTGCCGATTCTTTGGTCATGAGGCCTTGATTTACCGCTGTAGAATATTGATAATCTTGTTAATCTATGAAGTGGGTTGAAGATTCCTAGAGAGAGAAACTAGTGAGAGAAAGTGAGAGAGAAACTCTGTGTTTTTATTCAAATGATGAAAGTGGAATGTCAACAACCAACCCCTTTCCATGGTGGAAAGGGGTATTTATATCCAAGGCCACTATTTGGGCTTGGGCCGACCCATGACAAGCCCATGGGTCGGTTTCTTACTTAACTTAATAAGCAACATTAACTACGAGCTATTACAACATAAATAATATTGTGGAGTGACCGATACTTCTAATATACGTTAAAAACGTATTTCTAACAATCTCCCCCTAAGGGAGGTCACTCTATGTTTACAAAGTTCTAAACCTAGCATACTATAATAAGTCTTCGTTCTTCAGCTCGTAGTCTTTTCTTCTTTCTTTTTTGTTGTGAATATGTTTCTTTGATCTTTTAGGCTTTGGCTTGAGAGCATTGTTCTTTTGACCAATCACGTGCGATCTTTGCCTTCTTGTAAATCTGGCCTCCTCGTGACTCCATGATAGGTGTGAAAACACCCATCCTTTTACCACTTAATTCTGGCTAAAACGAGACCAAAACGCGTATTTAATATCATTTGTTTGGAATTATGCGTGGTTTTTGTGTTTATTGTGTTTTCAGAGCCAACCGGATGAATATTGAAGAAAACATGGGATTGCACGGGGTTTATCGAAGAAAAAGACTCAAGACAGAGTTTATTCTCTAAGAGATGCAAAAGATTTGAAGTCACTGGGCCTATTCGAAGATTTATCGAAGAAAAGGACCAAAGATGGAAGATTTACATAAGTCGAAGAAACTCAAGTCTATTAAACGAAGAAATTAAAAGACGAGTTGAATTTAATCGACGACAAATCCCGAATCAGAATCGAAAACGTCAACTTTTCTGAAAAGACGAGAAGACAAGAAGAACGGGAGAAAGCCCACTCACCAACCAAAGGGGACACCTATAAAAGGAATCCCCCTCACACTTTTCATTGAGTTTTTAGTTTTTTCACTCTCCTTCTTTTTCTCCCTTTCTGTTCGTAGCATCACCAACACCACTAGGGTGTTTGGTGATTTTGATTTTTGTTTTTCAATCTTGTAATTTTAATCTTTGTTTTGTGATTGTTAAAACCTTAATCATTCAATACATCAATCTATTTCATTTCATCTTGTTCATCTTTGCTCTTTTTATTCAAGTTCTTAAGTTCTTATTTGATTGATTTGATCTTTAAAAAGTTGTTGAATTTGTGTTTTTGTGATTGGGATTTGATCCTTGTAGTTGGTAGATGATTTGTGATTAATTTGGTAAAACCTTTTTGCTTATTTAGCTTGATTTTGGATTAAAATCGTTTTCCCTGTTCTTCGGTAGAAGTTACTGTTCTTGAGTATTCCCAGGTTCCGGATGAACACAAACTTCCGAATGAACCAATACTTCCGAATGAACAAATAGTTCCGGATGAACTAAAAGTTCCGGATGAGTACAAAGTTCCGAATGAATTCCCTCTTTAAAAGTTCCGAATGAGTTTTAAAGTTCCGAATGAATTTTTGTTAAAAAGTTCCGAGTCAATCTAAAAGTTCCGAATGAATGTTCTTTACAAAACTTCTGAATAAACTTCCGAGCCAAAAGTTCCGAGTGAACTTCCGGATCAAAAGTTCCGAGTGAACTTCCGGATCAACAACTTCTGAATCAACTTCCGAAGAAAGTTCCGAGTGAAGGTTCCGAGTGAAGGTTCCGAGTAAACTTCCGAACGAAGTTCCGGATCAAGGGTTCCGAACCAAGTTCCGTGTGAACTTCCGAATCAAGGTCAAACTTCCGAATCAAATTTCTTTTGAGCATTTTTAAGGGTTACTTTCTGTTTCTTCATTTCATGTTTATATTTTAATTGTAATTTTAATTTTAATTTTAATTTTAATTTTAATTTTAATTCAAGTTTTATTAATTGTTATTAATTTAATTGCTTTTAAATTTAAGTTTACATTTTAGAGCATTTAACATTTAGTAGATTAGAAAACCAATCCCCTTTTTAGTAACCAAGAACAATCATTCCACTTAGAACCGAGATCAATTCGAGAGGATTCTGAGAGAATTTAGAGATCCCATACAAAAATCCAAATATCAAATGGCGCCGCTGCCGGCTCTTCTCGTTAAGATCAAAAGTTTTTTGTGAGAACTTAGATTTTGGGATCCGTTCCCCGTGAACGTTACTTTTTCATAAAAACTTTCAAAAACACAAAAAAAATATAAAATTTTCAAAAAAATCCTAAAAATTAAAAAAAAACATAAAAACCAAAAATATTTTTGCTTTGTTTTTCCCTTGTTAGTTCTTTTGCAGGTGTATGCGCACTCGATCAACGTCTTATCAAGAGCCCGAGCCTCTCGATAACTTAGACATGGCCGGTGTACAAAACAACAACAACATACCACCTCCAAACAACAATAATAACAACAACAACCCACCTTTCAACAACATGAATAATAACAACAACAATGAGCCTCTACCGGATAATCGCCCGATGATTGAGCTGCTGCAAGCTCATGTAGATGGCAACACTGATCCAATTGTTATACCAGCGATTGCAGCCAACAACTTTGAGCTAAAATCAGGCTTTATCCAGATGGTCTCTGCTCAACCATTCTTGGGGCATACCATTGATGATCCACATGACCACATCAAGAGATTCTTACAACTCACTAATACGGTCAAATTCAATGGTGTTCCACAAGAGTTAATCCGGTTACAACTTTTTCCCTTTTCTTTAGAGGGACAAGCCCCGCATTGGCTTGCTAAGGAACCGCCACAAAGTATTCTTTCGTGGACGGATTTGGAAACCAAGTTTATCAATTACTTTTTCCCACCCTCTCGTACTACCACTTTGCGGAATGAAATCATAAATTTTGAACAAAAGTACGATGAGTCGTTCAGTGAATCTTGGGATCGTTTTAAAGATCTTTTAAGAAAATACCCACAACATGGTTTTACCAAAGTGCACCAAATTAATACTTTTTATAATGGTTTAAGCATGAGTGACCAAGATTCACTAAACAGTACCTCGGGGGGTAATATTTTGGCTAAGACTTCCAATGCTTCTTGGGATATCATTGAGAATAAGTCTCGTGTGCAAACCAAGAGTGTTCGGACCAATGTCGCTAGTGCTAGTACTAGTGACAGCGATAAGCGACTTGACAAAATCACTACGCTTCTTGAATCGCTTGTTACCCACACCGTTAACAACAACAACAGCAACAACGCTAAAAACACTCAAGTCAATTCTGTTAGCCAACCATGCGAGATATGCGGGGGTCCTCACTCTTACACCACTTGTACCGCCACCCAAGACTACCCTTCTGAGAATGTGAATGCAGCATATGGCACCTATCCTCAACCTGCTTATCAAGCTAGACCTCAAGGTGACCGTAATTTGCTTAGCTACCGCTCCAACAACTACCTCTCCCCACCCGGTTTTCCTCCAAACAACCCAAACCAACAACAAAACCTCAATCGCCCGCCTCAACAACAACAACAACCTCGTATACCATACATCCCACCTCACAAGCAGCAACAACCAACTCAAAGAAACAACCAAGTTTACCAGCAACCTGCTTATCAACCACCCGCATACAATGCTCCTCCCAACCAACCCACCGCCCTTCACCAAGAAGTGGAAACTTATATGAGGACTAACGATGTGATCGTGGGAAATCTTCAGTGGGAAGTGCTCAACCTGAAAGCAGACCTGGTCAAACAAGGGAACGATCTGAGAGCTGACATGAGAAACACGTTGGATAGTCAAACGAATGACTTGAAGAACATGATGGCTAGTTTCTTCCAAGGTAATCAACCCTCTTCCGAGTAACACCGTTACGAATCCAAGAGGGGAGATGAAAGCAATCACCACTCGCAGTGGCAAAGGTACCAAGGAAACCGAGCTTCCTATACCTCCACCAGTGATTGTGACTAAGGAGAACGAGTCACCTGCTCCTATTCCTCATCCTTCTCCATCCCCAATTTCTCCGCCTCTTCCTTCTACCCCTCCTCCACCCAAGGATGTGAGTGATCCTATTCTCCCAAAGCCTTCCTCTTCTTCCAATATACCTTATCCATCTAGGTTGAGGAAAGAGAAGCTCAAAAGCAAGGACGATATTCAGGTTTCGAACTTTCTTAAAATGTTTAAACAACTGAATTTCAATATCTCCTTCGCTGAGGCTCTCGCTCACATGCCTAAGTACGCCAAAATGTTTAAAGATCTTCTGAGTGACAAGGAAAAGCTTCTCGATATTGCCAACACCCAACTTAATGAGAATTGCTCTGCATTGCTCTTAAGGAAATTGCCAACCAAGCTTGGTGATCCAGGTCGTTTCTTAATCCCTTGCAATTTCCCGAGAGTAGAGAATTGCATGGCCTTAGCCGATCTAGGTGCCAATATTAAGCTAATGCCTCTAAGCGTTTGGAAGCAATTATCTCTCCCTGAGCTAGTCCCCACCAAAATGACTTTGGAATTAGCTAACCGTACGGTTGCTTATCCAGTGGGGATAGCCGAAGACGTCTTTGTAGGAGTCGACAAATTCACTTTTCCTGCCGATTTCGTCGTCGTCGACTACGAGATGGACCCTCGTGTTCCCTTGATCGTGGGTCGTCCATTCCTGAGGACCGGTCGCACTCTCATCGATGTTGAAGCCGGTGAGCTTATCATGAGAGTGGGTGACGATAAAATCGTCTTCAACATGGGAAAGTTGTCCAAACAACCTTATTCCAATGAGAATGTTGATTGTATTGACGTTCTTGATGAGGCTTGTGAAGAACACTTCCAAAATGCTTGCAAAAGTATTCCTACCTCTCTTCCCAATGTTGAAACCGTTGCCTCTATTGATTCATCACTGTCTCTATTTGGAGAAAGTGATTTGTTTTGGAACAATCTTGAAGACACCATGGGAGATGTGAACTTAGCTAATGATGATTCTCCCACCGATGGGGATGAAGACATGCATTTCTTTGAAAACCTTCTCAATGAAGACAATCCTTCTCCTCCATCTCCCACGGTTATTGCTATCGATACTCTGACTTTGAAAACGCCTCCCATCGAAAATCCTCCGGATTTAGAGCTTAAGGAGTTGCCCCCCATCTCGAGTATGTGTTTCTTGAAGAAGAGAAGAAGTCGCCAGTCATCATTGCTAAGGACTTGAAGGAAGAAGAAAAATCTCGCCTCATCGCTGTGCTTAAAGATCACAAAAAGGCGATTGCTTGGAAAATTTCTGATATTCGCGAAATTGATCCTCACTTCTGCACACACAAAATTCTCATGGAGGACGACTTTAAGCCCACAATTCAAAGCCAACGAAGGGTGAATCAAAAAATCCATGAAGTCATCAAAACAGAGGTTATCAAACTTCTTGATGTGGGTATGATTTACCCTATTTCGGATTCACCATGGGTTAGTCCAGTCCATTGTGTGCCCAAGAAGGGCAGAATAACCGTTGTTCCCAATGAACACCACGAGTTGATTTCCACTCGTCTTGTTACTGGGTGGAGAGTTTGTATAGACTACCGCAAACTCAATGATGCCACGAGAAAGGATCATTTCCCTCTACCTTTTATGGACCAAATGCTTGAACGTTTAGCAGGTAATGAATATTACTGCTTTCTTGATGGTTTCTCGGGTTATTTCCAAATACCCATCGATCCCCAAGATCAAGAGAAGACAACATTCACTTGTCCCTATGGCACATTTGCTTACAAAAGAATGCCTTTTGGCTTATGCAATACCCCCGGGACTTTCCAAAGGTGCATGTTAGCTATCTTTCATGACATGGTTGAACAAACCATGGAAGTCTTCATGGATGATTTCTCGGTCTTCGGGGATTCCTTCTCTTCTTGCCTTGCCAACTTGGAACGTATGCTTAAGCGGTGCGAAGACACTCGCCTTGTTCTGAATTGGGAAAAATGCCATTTTATGGTAAAAGAGGGCATCGTACTAGGACACAAAATTTCCAAAGTCGGTCTTGAAGTAGACCGTGTTAAAGTCGATGTTATCGCTAAGTTGCCTCCACCTTCAACCGTGAAGGGTGTGAGAAGTTTTCTGGGTCATGCGGGCTTCTACCGTCGATTCATCAAAGATTTTTCTCAAATCGCTCGCCCGATGACCCACCTCTTGGAAAAAGATACTCCTTTTATCTTTTCCAAAGAGTGTCTTGAAGCCTTCAACTCGCTTAAGGATAAGCTAACTAAGGCACCCGTCTTGGTTACCCCTAATTGGGAGCTGCCTTTTGAGTTGATGTGCGACGCTAGTGATTTTGCTATTGGAGCGGTTCTGGGACAAAGAGTGAATAAACACTTCAAACCAATCCATTACGCTAGCAAGACAATGACGGGGGCACAATTGCATTATACGACAACCGAAAAAGAGCTTTTAGCTGTTGTCTATGCTTTTGAAAAATTCCGCCCCTATCTTGTCCTTTCCACCACAATCGTTTACACCGATCATTCCGCGTTGAATTACTTGTTGACAAAGCAAGATTCCAAACCAAGACTTCTTCGCTGGGTTTTGCTTCTCCAAGAATTTAAAATCGAAATTCGCGATAAAAAAGGAGCTGAAAACCTAGCCGCGGACCATCTCAGTAGACTTGAGGATCCTTACCAGGGGGATCATCCGAACAAATAAATCAATGATTCTTTTCTCTTGGAGACCTTAATGTCTATCAATTCGAATTCTGATGAAACCCCGTGGTTTGCGGACTTTGCAAACTACTTGGCGGGTGGAATTCTCGTTGACGGGTTAACATCCCAGCAAAAGAAAAAGTTCTTCAACGACATTAAGACTTACTTTTGGGATGACCCGTATCTATTCAAACAATGTGCCGACTTGATTATTCGCCGATGTGTTGATGGACCGGCAGCTTTTGAAATCCTTGACGCTTGCCACAAAGGACCCACCGGTGGTCACTTTGGTCCCAACTACACCGCGAAAAAAGTGTTTGACTCGGGATTTTATTGGCCCTCCATATATTGTGACACTCACAATATGGTTAAACGCTGTGATGTTTGCCAAAAACAAGGCACGATCACACATAAAGACGAGATGCCTCAGAATTTCATACAAGAATGTGAAATCTTTGATGTTTGGGGTATCGACTTTATGGGGCCATTCCCTTCTTCTAAAGGAAACAAATACATCCTTGTTGCCGTTGACTACGTTTCAAAGTGGGTTGAAGCCAAAGCTTTACCCACTAATGACGCAAGGGTGGTTTGTAACTTTTTGAAATCTCTATTCGCTAGATTCAGTGTGCCTCGTGCCATTATTAGTGATCGTGGGACTCATTTTTGCAATGACCAATTTGCTAGAGTCATGGCTAAGTACGGTGTAAATCATCATCTTTCCACAGCCTACCACCCACAAACTAATGGCCAGGCTGAAATATCCAACCGAGGTTTAAAGCAAATTCTTGAAAGAACTGTGAGAGAGCATCGTGCCTCATGGGCTGATAAACTTGATGATGCTTTGTGGGCTTTCCGTACCGCATACAAGACACCGATTGGTTGTACGCCATATCGTCTCATGTACGGGAAAGCGTGCCACCTCCCCATTGAGTTGGAGCACAAGGCTTACTGGGCCTTGAAGTGGGCTAATTTTGATATCAACAAAGCCGGTGACCTACGCAAGATCCAACTCAATGAGCTCAATGAACTCCGTAATGAGGCTTATGAAAATTCTTTGATCTATAAGGAAAGGACTAAGCTCATTCACGACTCCAAGATTAAAAACCGAGAGTTCCAAGTTGAGGACAAAGTTTTACTCTTTAACTCTCGGTTGAAAATCTTTTCGGGCAAGCTAAAATCTCGTTGGTCCGGCCCATTCACCATTGCCCAAATTTTTCCATATGGTACTCTCGAGCTCACTCAACCTGATGGACCTAATTTTAAGGTGAATGGCCAACGAGTGAAGTTGTACTTTGGTGAGGACACCTCTCAGGAGGTGATTCCATCCCTCACCACGTTCCCCATGAACTAATTTTGGGTCGAGTCAGGCTCATGACTCGGTTATAAAAACAAGCGCTCCTCGGGAGGCAGCCCGAGTATCTATCCTTTTATGTTTTAACCTCCTAAGTGTAGGGGGACTTCTATCGGTTGTTTGTATTTGTGTGGTGATGTGATTACAGGGATAAGTGCACTCTTGGAATCTTTGAAGAACTGTACTCCCGTGTTATCGGAAATCTGGTTCTATCTCTCAACTATCGTGATTAAATTTTCTTCATACTCACATTTGAAATTGATCACTTTAATCGTCTCTTCCTTAACTTGATTTAACCAACGTGCACAATGTCATAAGTGTAGGGGAGACTTTTCCCACATGCTTAAACATTGAGGACAATGTTTAACTTAAGTGTAGGGGGGACTTCTATCGAAGTTTTAAGTGGACTTTTCCATGAAAATGCCTTCATTTAACCCGAAAATCATATTTTTCAACATTTTTCAAATTTTTAATTAACTTTGGCCATTTAGTCGTAATTTTTAAATTTTTATTGTTGCTTTCATATGTATATATCTCGCAATAAACATTAATAAAGTCTTTGATATATTAGGCCCGTTGCGTTTATTTTGACTCAACCCGAATAGACTTATCCAAGTTTATTCTAGCTAGTATCCTTAACCATGTAGACCTTAATTGGTTTATTAGGCTAAGTATCCACGAGTCTCATTACTTGAGATTTTAAATTGTGGAGAACGAGAAATGATAGAGTCAATTATAAGTCGGTATTCTTGCACAAGCTCACTTGGTGTAATTATTTGCTTATTCTCCCATCACTTGCTAATAATTTATCTGCAATAAGTAAGGTCGTACGATTTGAAAAGTTACTTAGCTTCTAGCCCAAGATCGTTTAAAAGTTGCTCGGTAATGATAAGAGTTCATAGCCAAGGCATAACTTATGAAGCGGGGCGCGAAGATTGGCGAGTCCGAAAAGGCCCTAACAAGGCATGAGGATTCCATTTTATTGCTAAAGATCCAAAGTGATGTGAAAAGCATTATTCCCAAAGTCAATAAGAAGGATCAAGACTCACGACGAAAAGAAATCAACTCCCATAAAGATCATGGAGAAGTCTATCCGAAAAGACCCTAACAAGGTATGAGGATAAATAGATCCAAGTCCGAAAAGGAGGCGAATCGTTGTATCTCAAAAGTCTCCAAGTGAAGAAACTCTATGAACGATGAGAAGACCATTATCTCAAGCACATCTCTCAAGATATGAAGTATGAAGTACATGCCAAATATCGGCCCGAGAAAGGTCTCAAATCGTGAACCGAGTTATGCCAAGATATGAACTTTTTGATATCCCGAGAAGCAGTTTTAAGAGATTTTGTCCTTTAGCTAACTATTGATCAAATCGTCCTACTTTGATTTCAGCCTAAAGAAACTATCGAAATAAGTCCAAAAATGCATCTTCATGATCATTCTAAGACAAAAATAAAATATAAGAGATACACCTAGGAATAAGGGAGTTTAAGCATTTAATTAAGCCATGTGTGTAAGTGTTTGATTTACTAACTTATAATAACAATGATCTCGTTTTTAAGCTTAGTTTGGGGAACGTGAAACTTGAGGGTGATAAATATTCGCAGCACCAAAGCCCTAATGTAATCATTGGTTTCTTTATAAGTTATTTCCATCCTTTTGTTTACTTTAAAGTTTTAGTTTCTCTTAGTATTTTAATTTTTGTTTAATAAGGCCAAGGTTGATTGATTATGACAAAAGTGTAAATTTGCTTTATCACTAAGCATTGCATGAGGGCATGGCAATGGTTAAGTGTAGGGGATTTTATAGGTGTGAAAACACCCATCCTTTTACCACTTAATTCTGGCTAAAACGAGACCAACGCGTATTTAATATCATTTGTTTGGAATTATCCGTGGTTTTTGTGTTTATTGTGTTTTCAGAGCCAACCGGATGAATATTGAAGAAAACATGGGATTGCACGGGGTTTATCGAAGAAAAAGACTCAAGACAGAGTTTATTGTCCAAGAGATGCAAAAGATTTGAAGTCACTGGGCCTATTCGAAGATTTATCGAAGAAAAGGACCAAAGATGGAAGGTTTACATAAGTCGAAGAAACTCAAGTCTATTAAACGAAGAAATTAAAAGACGAGTTGAATTTAATCGACGACAAATCCCGAATCAGAATCGAAAACGTCAACTTTTCTGAAAAGACGAGAAGACAAGAAGAACGGGAGAAAGCCCACTCAACAACCAAAGGGGACACCTATAAAAGGAATCCCCCTCACACTTTTCATTGAGTTTTTAGTTTTTTCACTCTCCTTCTTTTTCTCCCTTTCTGTTCGTAGCATCACCAACACCACTAGGGTGTTTGGTGATTTTGATCTTTGTTTTTCAATCTTGTAATTTTAATCTTTGTTTTGTGATTGCTAAAACCTTAATCATTCGATACATCAA
Source organism: Glebionis coronaria (assembly GCA_025667525.1). Taxonomy (NCBI): domain Eukaryota; kingdom Viridiplantae; phylum Streptophyta; class Magnoliopsida; order Asterales; family Asteraceae; genus Glebionis; species Glebionis coronaria. The sequence goes on along the minus strand of JANFOE010000253.1, from coordinate 37,734 downwards.
TCTATTTCATTTCATCTTGTTCATCTTTGCTCTTTTTATTCAAGTTCTTAAGTTCTTATTTGATTGATTTGATCTTTAAAAAGTTGTTGAATTTGTGTTTTTGGGATTGGGATTTGATCCTTGTAGTTGGTAGATGATTTGTGATTAATTTGGTAAAACCTTTTTGATTATTTAGCTTGATTTTGGATTAAAATCGTTTTCCCTGTTCTTCGTTAGAAGTTACTGTTCTTGAGTATTCCCAGGTTCCGGATGAACACAAACTTCCGAATGAACCAATACTTCCAAATGAACAAATAGTTCCGGATGAACTAAAAGTTCCGGATGAGTACAAAGTTCCGAATGAATTCCCTCTTTAAAAGTTCCGAATGAGTTTTAAAGTTCCGAATGAATTTTTGTTAAAAAGTTCCGAGTCAATCTAAAAGTTCCGAATGAATGTTCTTTACAAAACTTCCGAATAAAATTCTGAGCCAAAAGTTCCGAGTGAACTTCCGGATCAAAAGTTCTGAGTGAACTTCCGGATCAACAACTTCCGAATCAACTTCCGAAGAAAGTTCCGAGTGAAGGTTCTGAGTGAAGTTCCGAGTGAAGGTTCCGAGTAAACTTCCGAACGAAGTTCCGGATCAAGGGTTCCGAACCAAGTTCCGAGTGAACTTCCGAATCAAGGTCAAACTTCCGAATCAAATTTCTTTTGAGCATTTTTAAGGGTTACTTTCTGTTTCTTCATTTCATGTTTATATTTTAATTGTAATTTTAATTTTAATTTTAATTTTAATTTTAATTCAAGTTTTATTAATTGTTATTAATTTAATTGCTTTTAAATTTAAGTTTACATTTTAGAGCATTTAACATTTAGTAGATTAGAAAACCAATCCCCTTTTTAGTAACCAAGAACAATTATTCCACTTAGAACCGAGATCAATTCGAGAGGATTCTGAGAGAATTTAGAGAACCCATACAAAAATCCAAATATCACTCCATGTTCCACACACTTATGTCTTTTTGTTGAATTCTCGAAAGCTTCAGAGTTTGGTACAGCGGAAGACTTCATTTTGCACTTTCTTGAATTTTGCTGAACTTTGATGCAGAAAAACATAAGCATGTGGGAACGACTTCTACAGGTACACCGCAACACCACCGTCTTCAACTGGTACACAGCAACGCCACCGTCTTCAACAGGTACACAGCAACGCCACCGTCTTTAACAGGTACACAGCAACGACACGAATAAAATGGCTTTGACATTTTATTCTAATTTGGTAGCATTTTACCTCCGGTCGGTGAAGACCGTTGGACGATATTAGATATCGTACCCGTGACGGATAGTCTCAATTAAGTAACTTCCTGTCAGGATTTCGCGGGTAAACCCATTCTCTTTATTCGACCGTCCAAAGCTGATTGCGAACATAAAGAGTGAATCATTTGGATTAAAAATCCTTATGATTGAAGTCGTCAATTCATGAAACCTGGAACAAGTGAATTTCAATTAAGATTTTCACCATCGTTGCTTTCCAGTTATCACGAGCTTAATTCATAAAGAATCTTGCACGTCACCTACCAAGTGCTGTTTGATGTTAACACTAGAAGGATTTCCACTCGTCACTGTGATCAATAAAGAGTCACTCTGAGTGTTCTGGCAAGATCATATGATAATGCGTAGAGGCCTGGAACGAGTTTAAGTTCAATTAAGAATTAAACCACTGTTTCTTTCCAGTTTTTCACAAGATTGGTTCTTAAAGAACCGCACGTGTAACCTACCATGAGCTTGTTTGATGTTGGCTCAAGCAGGATTTCCATCTTCATTGTAATACTTGCGTATTACTCGGATGTTCTTGTAATATTACAAGAATACTGCGTAGGACTCATAAAAATCTCTTACTTTTCACAGTGTGTGAGAAAACAAGGAATAAATGGAAAGTGTCCTAATGAGACTTTTAATGATCTCGTGGCTCTAGACTCGATAGTGCGTTTTGATTTAGTGAGCGATGGCTGGAGAGGAGTGCCACCTTTTCAATATCAGTCTATTCGGAGTGAATAAACCAATAGATAACGTGTTGATCTCCGTGTGATTAAAACAAATACCTTTTGAGAGATATTTGAGTTAGCTGGGAAGGGTTGTGCATTGCATCACTGGGTCCATGATGTCTTTCTTCAATATCGAGAATCATTAACAAAAATGATCTCAATAGCATATGTATTGACCCGGTTTCTGCCTAAAGTTGTAAGGAGGGCTTCTTTCTTTACACCCTTTATCTTTACATTTCTTTTTCATTCTTCAACCCCTTCAGTACTTACCAATACATCATCACTAGCACCTTGTTGTGATTGTTCCAGTGCTAGCATCAGTAATTAGTCGGTACTCAGCTACGTTCACAATCTTTCTCCATCTTTCCTAGGACTTCTAATTCTATCTAGGGAATTGTCCTTGGGAAGATTCCATCGGCTCTGATGAATCATTGGACTAAAACCTATTCCTACCACCCTTTTGTCACCACATCCGTCGTGAATTAAGTGTGTTTTGGGAAGGTATAGCCACCATGAAAAATCATTGAAAATCACTTAAGGTACTTGTGATATTGAAATCAAAAGTTTTGTACCTTAGGTGTTTTGTTCATCAAAAACGCTCCCTCTTAACACGTGATTTACACATATTAAGTTGGATAATCGTTAAGTCTTTTTCATTCTTTAGCCAAGTATCATTTAAATCTCCTTAATCCCATTTTCTCCCCTTATCCAAAATGTTAACCATTAATATTTGGGATATTGAATGGATTAACCGGTCTTTGGGTAAAAATGAAATCGATGTTTGGCCATAGAACATGTTAATGCTCCCCCTTAAATTAATAAGGGATAGTTGTAGTGCTTTAGTATGATATATTTTGAAAGATTTAGAATCTCGTGAGAAATTCTTGAAAAATTATCATACCTTAACACTACATCAAGCCGTAAAAGCACAATATTCACAAATTTACATATTCACATTTAAAATCAATATATAGTAGACCTGAAATGTGCGATCCATTAGATGGATCATTGCAGTAACTTGTGGTGCACTCCATATGGTCTACCACCAACGAACCTTTCTAAGCTCCTCATCAATCTACGTTCCCGGAGCTTTTGATCAATCTTCTTGATCACATACTTCGCCATTTGCCGATAACCCTGATGCCAATCCTCAGTCATCTCTGGTAAAGACCTACCCGAATTAAGATGGTCCAACTTTCCTCTGACGTATATGAGAGTCCCATCACTGTACTTATAAAGCTCTCCTACCCTCATAAACTTCATTATCCCACGGCTGTTCAAGTAGAAAATCCCATAATTCGGAACAGTAATGCCGGTATAGGGACATCTAGCGACATGTTGAGGTAGAACTTGATTCATTGGACGGGTGAGGTTAAGCTTCCTTTGGTAGCTTTCGACTCCCAATTGAAGATCTTCAACTCGTTTCTTGATAACAACGCTTCGTGTGAACATACGAAGTGCTGTATTCAAGGCAATGATGTCTTCACGAGCAATATGGGTGAGTTGATCCCGGGTCATCATAAGCAACATGTCTTCGATATCCTCAAGGCGAATGATAGAAAAATCTCCCTGCTGGATTGTGTATTCTCTGTCATCCTCCCTTTTTAGACGAATCTCTGTCACATGATAATAGCCATTCTTGGCTTCAGTTTTCAGTCCCAAAATGCTGGAGATGCGAATATCGGATCTAACGTTGCTTCCTGAATTGGCTAAGCAGCAACCTCTGTACGCCCTTCGGACTCGTTCGTCCCAATGAGATGCACCTATAACAGCATACATATCATAATTATGAGTTACCTTTGGAACCCATAGTCGGTTTACCTTTTCCTCGATCCAGGGTATTGTCCCCCAGTTGGCAGCTTTCAGCAAGGTAAGGGAGGTTGCGTACTTTGATGAACCCTTGAGGAGATACTCAAGATCATAGGTGACGAAGAAGTCGAGAGCGATTTGATTATCTTGAGAAGGATCAAGTGGAGGTGGAGCTCTTTCTGATTCATGGAGGCCTGGCCTTTGAACGGTGTTAAGAGCTTTCAGGACCTCGTCAGCATAATACTCGTACTCCATTCGGGTTAACCTGGTTTTGGCACGAATTCTCTTATCCTTTAGCGCTCTCTTCACCAAAGACGGAGTGACCGAAGTCTTATACTCATGAGCCAGAAATGCACACAAGTCAATCGGACTACGGATACTTAGATATAGAACATCTCTGTCAGCGTCTGTGATTGGATCATATTTAGCAGCTGCCGTGATCCAAGCTTGTGGCGGTGCAGTTTCATCAATCTCCAAAGTGTCCGCCCAGTCCCGTGTGCTTGACTCGGGAACAGTAGATTGTGTTTCTTGTGGCAGAGGAGTAGAAACATGAACATCTGTTGGTTCTGATTCAGGCATCTCGGCGGTGTCATGAACAGGTGAGTGTGGTGCAAACTCAGGTTCAGTAACTGATTCTGCAATCACATGAGCAACAACAGAACTAACAGGGTTAGTGGTAACAGGTATAGACACAGCAATAGATGTACCGGGAATCGATGATGCCGTAGTAGCATTCACATCATGGCGCCACTTGGATCGTCTTGATTCCGTTGAAGTGGATTTTTCCTTTTGCGCAGCATCTTTCTGTGACTTGGTACTAGACTTAGATGGTTTCTTTGTGCTGGCAACCTTGTCCCCCGTTTCGGGCTGTTTACCATCATCATCCTCGTCGTCATCCTCGTTGCTTCTCTTAGCACTCTCCTCATTTCTATCACCACCATCACTACCATCATCATCATCATCATCCTCATCATCATCGTCACCATCATCATCATCTCCTTCTTCTTCTTCTTCTTCTTCTTCTTCTTCTTCCCCGTCACCCTCTTCTTGTTCACTATCATCTTTTTCCTCCTCAGGAAGAATGTGGTAAGGTACCACACTTCCAAACATTTTGAACAACCGATCATCCTCCATAATTGCTTCATTCAGTGATTTGTAGAGTGTCCGTTGAATCTTAGATTTATCAAAAGATCCAAGTTCCCTCATACGAGCTTTAAGGATCTTCTTTAATTCAAAATCCGTTAAATCATAGGCAATTTTGTAGGCGGATTCAGAAGGATTGGATGACTTGATCATCAAGTTATCAGCCGCGAGTGTCTTCAACTCATCACGCAGTTTTGGCATAATGGACTCAACGGATTCTTTCACTCTCTCTTCAACAGAAGCTTCAAGTGTTTCTTTCTGCTCCTTGTATTTATCCCTCATAGCTTGAAGTCTCGTGATTCGTGCAGCATACTTATCAGCTTCAGCCTGCTTAACCTGAGCTAGTTCTTCTGCATGAGCTTTACGTGTCAACTCCATCTCTGCAGCGAACTTAGCAAGCATCTCTTCTTGGGCTTTCTTAGATGCTTCTTCACTTTGAACTCGTCTAAGTAGCTCTTGGCGAAGATCATCCATCTCTTTTCTTTGATTATTCGTATGTTTATCCAACATTTCTGCCATTACAAATGCAGCCATTGAAGACGATGTAGAGCTACTCTGGGTTGGTTGAAGAGGCTCGGTTGTGACCACAGTACTGAGGATGGGAGTTATTGGAGGTGGAAGGAATGGTGTTGGTACCGGTCGGGTTGGTATGGGCTGTATTGGTGGAGGTTGAGTTACTAAAGGCTGAGTAGGTACCATGATTGTAGGAGCACCAGACTCCTTTTCAACACTTGCTGAAACTGGGATGGATGTCTCCTTCGAAGTAGAATACCGTTCAGGTGATCCAAACTCATAAACATCCTCTGGCTCCTCGTACTCTTCTTCAATATTCATTTGTGCACCCGAACCACTACCGCCCGTGTCTCTCCTACTCTTTTCAATAGCTATCTTCATTAATTTTCTCTCAGCCTTGTCAAGAGTAGGATCATCAACATCTTCTTCGTCGTGGAGAACTAACTCATCAGCCGTACCCTTTCCATTCTTAGCCTCAGTCTTCTTCTTCTTGGTTTCGGGTTCAGATAAAGCAGCTGGTTGCTTGCGTTTACCTTTACTCTTGACCGTAGTAGACGAGTCTTCTCCTGTCTGAAGACTTGCTTTTAGCTTCTTGATTTCTAGTAGTAGTAGTTTGTAATCAGCAGAAGCTTTAATTTTATCCGTCAGAAGATAATCGGGAATAGGACCAGGAATAACAGCACCAGATGGTCCTTCATGCCTTAGATCCACAGTATGATCAGCCTCTTCAGTGTGATGACGACTTGCTGCACGCTTATCAATAGAGACATCATTCTTCATAAAATAATTAATAATAAGCTTGATAAACCGAGGGTAAGGAAAGAAATTAGTCTTCAGCTTCTTGTTTTGGAAGAGTTGAAAGTTAAATTCTTCCCACAACAATAATGCATAATCTGCATTTGACCCTTTGTACATTCCATGGAAGATGTTCATAATTGGACCGCGCAAAGCATCATGCCCACTTGTTTTAGGCGTAAGACATCTACTGAGAATACCCAAGATTGCTCTCCAAGGTTGACCTACTTTAGCGGTGGTAAACTCAGACACAACTCGTATGTCAGGACATCCAAGAGCATCGAACATCTCCATGAGTTCATCTTTGGTAGGATCCCTAGAAAATGACATACCTTTGGGTGTATCCCGTATTCCAAATATCTTGCAGAAGTCTGAAACGGTGAGTGTCTGCTGCTTGTTGTCGAGAGTGAAGGTGATCTTGTTTGAAGTACTTTCCTTGGTAGCCCAGAACTCATACATGTAATCATATGGCACCGAGGCAGTACTCCTTAATGCATTCTTGAAGTGAGAGTGATCAAGGATTGATATGGCTACTTTGAATCCATGGTGAGTGGATTTTGAGACTTGCTTCAGCCGGTAATTGTTTGGTATGAACTTGAGGGCTCTTGCTTCGGTAATTTCAGCTGCTCTAGCATCTTGGAGTGCTTGTACTGTTGGGTTAGTCATCGTGTCTGCTTAAGATAAGACATAAAAGGTTGATGCACAAAAATATATATATTTATATATCATTATGATTTCTAAGCATAACACATTTCAACAAGTAATTATAACAGGCAAAACAACTATTAATCCAACAACTCTTCATTCGGAACTCTTCATCCGGAAGTCCTTCATTCGGAACTCTTCATTCGGAACTCCTTCATTCGGAACTCTTCATTCGGAACTCATCATTCGGAACTCTTCATTCGGAACTCTTCATTCGGAACTCTTTATTCGGAACTCTTCATTCGGAACTCTTCATTCGGAACTCTTCATTCGGAAGTCCTTCATTCGGAAGTCTTCATTCGGAACTTCTTCATTCGGAAGTTCATTCGGAACTCTTCATTCGGAAGTTCATCCGGAACTTCTTCATTCGGAAGTTCATCCGGAACTTCTTCATTCGGAAGTTCATCCGGAACTTCTTCATTCGGAAGTTCATCCTGAACTTCTTCATTCGGAAGTTCATCCGGAACTTCTTCATTCGGAAGTTCATCTGGAACTTCTTCATTCGGAAGTTCATCCGGAACTTCTTCATTCGGAAGTTCATCCGGAACTTCTTCATTCGGAAGTTCATCCGGAACTTCTTCATTCGGAAGTTCATTCGGAACTTCTTCATTCGGAAGTTTACTCGAAACTTCTTCATTCGGAAGTTTACTCGGAACTTCTTCATTCGGAATTTTACTCGGAACTTCCTTTATTCGGAAGTTTACTCGGAACTTCCTTCATTCGGAAGTTCATCCGGAACTTCCTTCATTCGGAAGTTTACTCGGAACTTCCTTCATTCGGAAGTTCATCCGGAACTTCCTTCATTCGGAAGTTCATAATCCTTGTTCATCCGGAAGTTCTAAACGCACCCTATTAATGATTATTCTAGGCGCAATTGTGAGTTTTAAGGCATGCTAAGGCAACAAATCATCTATCTAAGGATATTCCGAGTAAAAGCCACCTAAAACCCTAATCAATTAGTCTCGAATTTAGGCAAACGAACCCTAATTTGATAAAGTGGGTTATCCGAATCAATTAACTTGATTTAAATGTTGAATTAGGTGAATTATAAATTAAAGATTCAATGTTAGTACCTTTTTGATTGAATGGAACGGATTGGATGATTAGAATGAGAGTTTGTGAAAGCTTGAGTGTGTGAAAATGGTGGCAAGAAGGAAAAACCGAAACAGTGAAGAAGATAAACTAAAAGGGACGGGGGTTTGGTTTTGACTTAGGTCAAAAATGTTTACAAGTTTCACCTTTAGTCCTTTTTAACCCTACACTTTTCTTTCCTTTTCCCTTTTTATTCCTTATATTTTTATTTTTCTTTTCTCGTCTCCCTAACCATTGTTAAATTTCGCCAACTTAACCTTTACACAACTTAAGCATCGCAACCTATTAGCAAATCTTCAAGATCTTAAAGCAATTCCTATCACATTGAACGAGCACAAGTCGAATTCTAAAGAAAGACCACTCATTAACCATTTAGCCAATTAATTTTCCACAAACAATTTTGAAAATCGTTTTGATGACGAAGATAATTTAATATTTTCTCCCCCTTAAACGATGACCCGTTTTCTATTTAAAGAGTTGTAGTCATTGTTTAAAGAGTCAAATATTAATGAAAACATTTCCAATTAATGTCTTTAAAAGATTGATTCGTGGTGGCAATAAGATTTCTCTTATTTTGACAAATTAATGCACTGAGACGTACACTAACTCGTGTTAGACCAAGTTGTAAAGTAAACTTGATCCCTTTGCATGATTTGGCTTGTAAATCATGCCCGAGAAAATTAATTCCCGTTGTGAGCCAACGTTTTCCAAGGAAATACGTGACTTTAATATGAAAATCGGGTTGTAGTCAGAAATAACTACAAGTCATAATAGGCATGTTTTAAAAATGTACAACTTTTATACGGACTCTATTTATGGCGCCGTGTCAATATTGATCGACATTTCTAAAGCCGTAAATATTACCGTACTAAAAGACATGCCCGAAGTAAAAAACGAAAAATATTTTTGGTTTTTCTTGATTTTATAATTTTTATGGTTTTTGTAGGTTTTATATTTTTTATGGTTTTTCTTGGTTTTATATTTTTGTATTTTTCTTTTTGTGGTTTATATATATACGATAATATACATGATCACGAACAAAGGATACGCCTGAATAGTTTACCACCACTATTCAGCTGATTCTTCTGCCAATTCTTTGAGAGTCGCTAGAGTGAATGATTTCATGCCAAGCTTGTCGATCAAAAACTCGATTCGTCCTCGATCTAAGGCTTTGGTGAACATATCTGCCAGTTGATACTCAGTAGTGACAAAATACAGCTCGATCACTCCGTTCTCCACCTGCTCTTTAATGAAATGGTAGCGAATGTCGATGTGCTTGGCCCGGGAGTGTTGAACATAGTTGCAGCAAAGGGCAATGGCGCTCTTGTTGTCACAGTACATCGGGATTTTGTTGAATCCCAAACCGTAGTTAGTTAATTGTGATCTCATCCAAAGGACTTGAGCACAACAACCGGACAAGGCGATGTATTCAGCCTCCGTGCTAGAAATTACAGCGCTTTTCTGCCTTTTTGAAGACCAACTTATCAATCTGTCTCCAAGGAGTTGCACAGATCCAGAAGTGCTACGCCTCGTGTCTTGACACCCAGCATGATCGGCATCTGCGTATGATATTAAAGCAATAGAGGAATCTTTCGGATACTATAGACCACGATGAAGTGTTCCTTTAAGATACCGAAAGATCCTTTTAACAACATGTAGGTGCTTTTCGGTAGGTCGAGCCTGATACCGGGCACACATGCATACGGCAAATTGCAAATCAGGCCTGCTAGCAGTCAGATAGAGAAGGGTGTCGATCATCCCACGGTAAAGTTTTGGATCGACAATAGTCCCATTCCTATCTTCAGCTAACTTGGATTTCTCCACCATTGGAGTGTCCACGGGGTCACAATTTTCAAAGTTATATTTCTTTAAAGATTCTAGAGCATATTTGGATTGATTAATAAAGATGCCTCTGGTATTCTGAGAAATTTGTAATCCTAAGAAAAATGAAATTTTTCCCATCATTGACATCTAAAAGCGTGTGGACATTATCTTCTCAAAGCGTTTTGACAATTCTATGTTAGAGGCAGCAAATATTATATCATCAACATAAATTTGTACCAGAATCATGTCGTTGTCCTCCTTGAGAGTGAATAGAGTGGGGTCTACCTTGCCTTTGGAGAAGCCTTCCGAGATGAGATATGTTGAAAGGAGGTCATACCACGCGCGTGGAGCTTGTTTCAACCCATAGAGAGCCTTCTTAAGCTTGTACACATGATTAGGAAACTCCGTGCTAACGAACCCATCCGGCTGACTAACATAGACTTCTTCCCTTAGTTCACCGTTCAAAAATGCCGTCTTCACATCCATTTGATAGACGATCATGTTCATATGAGCAACATACGCAAGGAATAGTCTAATAGCCTCCAATCTTGCAACAGGAGCAAAAGATTCTTCAAAGTCTATACCCAAGGCTTGTTTGTATCCTCTAGCAACCAATCTAGCCTTATTCTTCAAGACTGCACCCATCTCATCGAGTTTAACCTTATAAACCCACAACAAAGTAAGGATGTTAACCTTGTCAGGGAGAGGAACTAATTCCCATACTTCAAGTCTTTGGAATTCATTTAGTTCCTCCTGCATGGCTTCAATCCAAGATGATTGAGTCATGGCCTGTTGCCAATTTTTAGGTTCAACTTCGGAGAGAAATGCATCAAAATAGCAATAGAGTGCACTCTCTTGTAATTGATGGCATGTAGAGACTGGTCGATCTAGATATCCAATGACATTCCTAATTGGGTGATCTTTTGTCCATTTGGTGCTATGATTTTCAATCCGTGGTGGTCTGGAGTGAACAATTGAATGAGCTTCTTCTGAGATAGACGCGGCTGAAGGGTTTTCAGGTATCGGTACACCAAAGAAAGGAAGCTCTTGTAGGTGAGCATATTCCAAATCGTGATCAATAGAATCCTCTTCAACACCATTAGGCACAAGTAAGGGTGACGATTCAGGTGTAGTTTGAGAATCACTTGGTAGAGGTGCATCCGGTTCAATGTTAATTGAAGATGCATTAGATAAAGCTGCATTAGCTTGAGCAACAACTTCAGGGATTGGAGCTATCACTACAGGTGCTGGAACTTCATCATTTGGGGGATCAAAGAATTCATCAAACAACGGTTGAAACAGTTTATCCCACTCGGGCCTTGTAGGTGGTAAAAATGATGTAGAAGTAGGATTATTGGGAACTAATCCGGAACTAATAGCACCGGGTTCCCATCTCATGAAGCGCGGGTTCAGAGCTGCGTTGCTCAGAAGCCATCGCTGTCAGCTCATCGAAATCTGCGTCCATAGTTTCTACAATCTTACCAAGACGACTGTTGTAAATTCGGTATGCTTTCTTGGAGGGTGAGTAACCAATGAAAATACCTATATCGGCTTTCGGTTGAAGCTTGCCCAAGTTCTCACTATTAATGTTTGGATAACAAAGAGCCCCAAACACATGAAAAAATGAAACATCGGGTTTACGATCATGTAGAAGCTCGTAAGGTGTTTTTCCATGGCGTTTCCGAATGATAGAGCGGTTTTGGGTGAAACATGCAGTAGATATAGCTTCTGCCCACAATAACAATGGAGCGTTCGCATAAATCAGCATAGTCCTAGCAGCTTCCATAAGCGTACGATTCCGTCTTTCAACGACACAGTTTTGTTGTGGAGTACGTGCAGCGGATGTTTCATGTGAGATACCAACTTCTTCATAGTAATCACGAAGAGTCTGGTTGACGAACTCTGTTCCATTATCTGTACGAATACGGCGTACAGTAGTATTCAAACGTACCTGAATGAATTTCAAAAAAGTGATGATAGCCTTCGGTGCTTCATCCTTTGTACGTAGAAATCTAACCCATGTAAACCTGGAGAAATCATCCACAATAACAAGGATGAATTTCTTACCGCTCACACTTTCGGTTCGCATTGGCCCACAAAGATCCATATGCAAAAGATGAAGTTTTTCTTGATTGGTGTCTTCAGCTTTGGGCTTGTATGATTTCTTGGTACTTTTCCCCCTTGAACACGCGGAACATAAATGGTCCTTGTGAAATTTGAGCTTTGGAAGACCACGAACTAATTCGTTTTTAGCCAGATGATTAATAGCATCAAAGTCGAGATGAGATAATATGCGATGCCATAACCATGACTTGGTCTTAGATGCTTTAGAGAGAAGACATACTGGAGAGGCGGCCATCATGTCTTGTAGGGACAATGTATAAAGATTTGCACCACGAGAACCCTTCAACAAGTCTTTTCCTTCCAAGTTGCGGATGAAACAAGTATGTAGTCGAAAAGCGACCTTTAGGTTGGAATCACAAAACTGTCCTACTGAAAATAAATTATGACCGAGACCTTCTACATAGTATACCCTTGAAATCGTAACGTTTCCAATCTGATATTCACCATACCCCATTATCTTTGCAATATGATCATTACCGAATTTAATCGTTCCAAGAAACTTGCTGACGAAATTTCGGAGCATCGAGCGATCTCCGGTCATATGCTTTGAACAACCGGAGTCCAAATACCAGAGGATGATTTGGACCACCTGAAAATATCACCAGACGAGGACAATGTATAGGTTTCGAAATCTGAATGTTCCTTGTTATTAGCAGGTACAGATTTAATAATCTTAGATTTGCTAACTTTAGGTTTCTTAGATTTCCTAGCCTTCTTCCTAGTTGGTGGTGTATAGTCAAGTTGGCTTAAATCCTGAGGTATTTCTACACTGATAGGCACTATAGTGGGGGCTGACTTAATTAAAGGGCGCTGTTTCCATACTGTAGTGCTAGTGTTCCTAACTAAAGGACGCTGAGACCTAACCTCAATGGATGCATTCCTAGTTAAAGGGCACATTTTTCCATCTAATGTAAAGGTCCTACCAGTGGGACGCCATTGCCATCCAACTTGGGTACGAGTTCTCCCAATGGGCTTCCATTCAAGATTATTCCTAATGCATTCATTTCATTCACATGATCAATAAGACACAAATCATGACGTTGGGAAAACATGCACTCATTACAATTCCAACAATTCAAATTAGAATTCACGAATGGTTTGGGCTTCTGCACAGGCGCAGAGCTTTTAGTCTTAGCAAGATGATTCTTTTTATTTAAATCTGAAATAACAGTCCTATGGTGAGCTTCTACTTTCTTCTTGTTGGTACTACTAGTGGAGGGTTTGATCTTATCTTTCTTGAGTGGCGATCCTTTAGCCTTAGTAGACTCTTTTAATCCTGTAGAAGTCAAAGTGGGAACATTAGTAACATATTTTAAAGGTGCCTTAGTTGATGGTGCCAATGACGGTTTTGCTCCTGGAGTCTTATTGAATGGTGTTACAGCAATGGGTCGATTAGTGAGTAGTGCAGAACCTGGTTTACCTATGTATTGCAAATATGCTAAGCAATATTGAACTCGCTTAATATATTCATGAGCTGAATAATAGTAGCTACTTGAGGGATCTAAGGCATAAAGATCGTCTAAAATATCCCTAACAAGATCTACATGCTTAATTGCATTCCTCATATAATCATCGTAGGTAACCAGGTTTTTCTTATGGAGTGGGTTCTTATAAAGCACTACTGACTTGGTTGTTGGAGCACTAGAGGACGGTGCAGAGTTGGTAGCTAAGTTATTAACAGCTTCTTGTCTGGTGAGAAGAAGTGTCTCCTTTAACTCGGCCAAAACCATGTTTTTGTCAATGAGCTGGATGTTTAAGTCAGAGATTTCCTCACACTTTTGGTTTAGTTGTTCAACATAAGATTGTTGCTGTGCTGCATTAAAAGCTAAGCGTTCTTCTATTGAACCATAAAGAGCGGATAGTCCCTGTCTTGCCCGATCCATCTCCCCTAGAATAGATGAAAGTCTAATTTCTAAGTCCTGGTTTTTAGACTCTGCGGCCTCTAGTTCCAATTTTAGTGTTTCATTTGATGACACATCTCTCTTTAATCTCATAATCTCTTCCTCTAATTCCTTAACTATTGGAATCATCTTGTCACTCGTCTCAACACCGTTTTCACAACCATTTGTTATCAAAAGATCCTCATTTTGAGTTTGTTGTTTTAATTCTAAAGATATACAATGTTGTTCAAGTTGATTAAAGCGTTTTGAAAGTAAATTGTAAGAATCTTGTAGCTTTAAAAATTCAGCGTTAGATTCATGACAAGAATGATTATCTACCTCATTTACAGTATCAACAACATTTACAGAGAGATCACACACATCATCACAAATATTCACATCATCACATTTAATCATAGCGGATGTAAGATCATTCGAATAATTGACATTTACAGTAGTAAGCACATCACACGAAATTACTTGGGACAAGAATCGGTCATATTCGGATAAAATCTTTTCCTTTTCAATTAATTGTAGTTCGTAAGCGGTGTCCATTTCATAAAACACTTTTTGAACTTCTCCAATTTCAAACTCAAGATTTTCCTTAAGAGATGCAAAACTTCCTTTTAGACTTTCGACAAACGGATTGATCTCATTCTTAAACACCTCGTTCATGTGTTCGAAAGCCCATTCTCCGGCGTTTAGGCCATTTGAAGTCGTACATTCCAAAATGACCTTGTCAAAACTAGCAAAGTATTGATTAATCTCTTGCAAGTTTAACCATACAGTGCTTACAGGTGGAAGATCCTTTGGAATTTCCTTAGGTCCTTCCATTTTGACAAGTGTAGGAAGTGTACTAGGGTTTTCTTAACATGTAGGTTGGTGCTGTGATGAGATCTTTATCCATATGGAAGCGAATTCTAAAATCCGTTTTTGCAAGCTCCTGATTCATTTTAAAATAATCACACTCGGGATATTTTGCAAAGTTGTATGACCGATCCTCATCAACTAGATCCTTACTTGTGCGATCATCGAAAATAACAATCGGGTCTAAGACCAATCCTAATTGGGTTGCATTATAAAGTCTTGGACTATGGATAAAAGCTTGTTTTGCATACCGTGGGTTAGGGGGAAGGCCTTTTTGACGTGATAAGTTAAATTCTCTAAACGAAGCATCAAATAAGTGCACTAGTTGAGAGGCAGCGTATTGTCTTAAAAGCAAATAATCTAGACTTCTAATCTTATTAGCCGCATTAATTTCCATTTCATTCTTCTTAGACTCGAGTAATTCAAAATCCGTTTGAAGTTTTTGAAAATTAGTGACCACTAACTCTTTTTCTTTAAGTTCGTTAGAAAGATCTGCTCTTAAGGTTTCAATTTCTTGCAAATGACCCATTTGTTTGTTTCGAAAATGATCATATTCGGGATTTGTTAGAACACTAGACGAAGGAACAAATTCTAAAGTTTGAACTTTCTCGTTGCACAAGGCAAGCTCATCAGACAAATTCTTATTCTTAGCTAGGGTCTCTAAGAGTGCAGCATTCATTTGGCTAAGTAATGTAGCAGGAACCATGACCAAATCTTGTTGAGCAGGAGTATGCGTATGCGAAATGGCTCCCGGTTGTGATTCACTCAAAGTCTGGGGACTCACATTGATATTACTATCATTAATTGTCTCCTCATTTGAAAGACTCACCACCGAAGACTCATTCGAAATAGCACTCTCTTGCACAACTTGATGTGGTTGAATACTAGTATCAGTGGTATTATCAGTGGTATTAATAAGTACCTCAAATCTTTTTTCTGGCCCTAAGCTAGAGATAGTTGCCATAAGAGCTGCCTGTGCAGATTGAAGTTCATCACAGTCTGAATCATACGCATCAAGATCATCTGCTTGGTATGCTGCATTCTGTGTGGTGACAACGTCTTGTTCAGCAATCCCTGGATCAGCAAGAAATGCAAGCTCCTCTTCATCAAGTTCCCTTCCTTGTGCCTGAGCGTTTACCAAATAAATCTTCTCTGCAAACCATTGACCATCCCTTCTCCTCTTGGGATTTTTGTAATCCCTGGACATGTGACCTTCTTCCTTACAGTTATAGCATGTAATCATTCTCAACTTGCCTGTGGAATTAGCCCGTGGAGGAGTATTGACCATTGGAGCAGGATTGACCGTGCGAGCATTGGTAGTTGATGTAGTAGGTCTCCCCTGATAAGGTTGAATAGGTTGAACCATTACCCTGCCATTCTCAATAGTAGCTTGTTGGCGAGAATTGGATGAATTCCTCAGCTGATTGTTAGTAGGAGCTGGTCCTCTAAATCCTCGTTTGCTTAAAGTCCTTGTGAGATAAGCAGACATAGTGGCTAACACTTCAACTGGGTCAGTTCCTTGTTTGAATTCAGGAATGGGGACTTCATCATTGTCACAATACAGTGCTTGGTCTTGTTGAGCTGCATAAGCACTAGAAGGAACACTCATGTATTGATGGATATGCTGCATTTTCTTGATAAGAAGAATATGAAGACTGAGCATAAGGTGTTGGGTGAGGTTGTGAAGCATATTGTGATGAGGGTGCATTAAACCGATATTGTTGCTGATGTGAGGTGGGTGGTTGCGGTAGAATCGAATATTGGGGGAAGCTTGGAGTCAGATACGGTGATGGATGATAGGCTTGGTGTCCCATGATATAAGGAGTGTTGTTGTATGACAAGCTTGGTTGATTCGCCATCAAAGCTAAAGAATCAGGGTACATACCTCGAGGCGAACGGTGCACGATCACATGTTTCTCATGCTGCTGAAGAAAAGCATAGAGTTGATCCAAATTGCACTTATGCAAATCCCTGGTTAACTTAACATTGGTAATATACTCACCCCATTCAGCTTGAGGTAAAGTATTCAAAAACTTGGTGTTAACCTGGAATGGAGCAATCACGAGATTGTATACATTCAGATCATTCATGAGAGTAGTGAATCTGAACTAGTAGTCGTGAAGCGTTTCCCCTGGGCTGTACGTGAATCTATCAAACAGATCATATAACTGACATTCCCTTTCCTGTTTGGTAAGAGACGTACCTTGTAGCAACACCTTTAGCCGTTCCCATAAATCCTTTGCAACCGTAATTGACTGACCATTCGATAGATATCATGTGGAAGAGCTTGGAGAATAGTTTGAAGAGCCTTTTCGTCTGCATCGGCAACAAGTTGTTGAGCTGGTGTAAGTTCTTCAAATTCCCGTGGTCGAGTCACATTGTTAACCACGATGGTACCATAATCAAGTGGACCATTCATAATTGACTTGACCATAAGCCTCCCATATGTCGGTTTTCCCTTAATGTATGACATCATACGGCCTTGCCATGCTTCAAAGACTTCTTTAATGAGCATTGGAGGGCGATTATCCGTTCCCGTAATGACGGAAATGTCCGTAAGTGATGTCATCTGAGGCATTAATGAATTCGGATTCATTTTGTTCACTTCAAAGAGACAAAGATTATCGGTTGATCGAGCAGTGAAGTAAAGTTTGTGAGTTGTGTTGAGTTTTTTTTGTAAGAAACCAAGATTAAATCCTCTAAAAAATCGTCAAAAAAACAAGTAAAATATCCCTTGATCCGGAACTTTTGTTGATTCAGAAGTGTTGATTCGGAAGATTTTGGCTTGGAACTCCTTGATCCTGAACTTTTGGTTCGGAAGAATTGATCCGGAACTTTTTGTTCGATAGATTTTGATTCGGAACTTTGTCTTGATCCGGAACTTTCCTTGATCCGGAACTTTCCTTGATCCGGAACTTTTGGTTCGGAACTTTTTGATTCGGAACTTAGTCTTGATCCGGAACTTTCCTTGATCCGGAACTTTCCTTGATCCGGAACTTTTGGTTCGGAACTTTTTGATCCGGAACTTTCCTTGATCCGGAACTTTCCTTGATCCGGAAATTTTGGTTCGGAACTTTTTGATCCGGAACTTTTGTTGATCCGGAAATTTTTGATCCGAAACTTTTTGGTTCGGAACTTTACTGGGAAACAGAAGGTTGATTCGAGTAGCAGTCGATCAAATAGATGATGAAATAAACCCAGATTTTTACCAAATAACCCAAAAAGTTTTGTGATTTCTACAATAATAAGTAAAAACTAATACTTATCTACTAATCCCAATCACAAAATCACCAAAAACTCCAAGAATCAAGATGGATCTTCTTAAAGAACACTAATACAATCAAAAACTAAATAACAACAAAAATCATTACCTTAAATCACCCCATAGCTCTTGATACCAAATGTAGAATATTGATAATCTTGTTAATCTATGAAGTGGGTTGAAGATTCATAGAGAGAGAAACTAGTTAGAGAAAGTGAGAGAGAAACTCTGTTTTTTTATTCAAATGATGAAAGTGGAATGTCAACAACCAACCCCTTTCCATGGTGGAAAGGGGTATTTATATCCAAGGCCACTATTTGGGCTTGGGCCGACCCATGACAAGCCCATGGGTCGGTTTCTTACTTAACTTAATAAGCATCATTAACTACGAGCTATTACAACATAAATAATATTGTGGAGTGACCGATACTTCTAATATACGTTAAAAACGTATTTCTAACAACCGCTAACTTTAAGAG
The DNA here is from genome assembly GCA_025667525.1 of Glebionis coronaria. Taxonomy (NCBI): domain Eukaryota; kingdom Viridiplantae; phylum Streptophyta; class Magnoliopsida; order Asterales; family Asteraceae; genus Glebionis; species Glebionis coronaria. Next base: position 19,219 of record JANFOE010000253.1, on the reverse strand, counting down.
TATGTTGAACAACAAGGAGAAATTGCAACAATTGTCTAGTTGTTCATCGGTTTATCTTAACCGCATACCTCAAAAAGTCAGTGATCCTGGTAAATTCTTGATTCCTTGTGCAATCCAAGATATGGAAGAATGCTATGCCTTGGCCGATCTTGGTGCTAGTTATAATTTGATGCCACTTGCAATCTTCAAGTTGCTCAATCTTCCTAATCTTACTCCTTCACTAATGTCTATCGAGTTGGCCGACCATTCCACGATTCCCGCATGTGAATTGGCGGAAGACGTTTTGTGAAACTGGGAAAGTTCTATTATCCGATAGACTTTATCGTTTTCGATATTCCCAAGGATCCTCAAGTTCCTCTCATTTTAGGTCGTTCGTTTTTAGATACGTCTATGGCTTTAATTGATGTGCATGCTAGAAAGATCACCTTACGTTCCAACGACGAGGAACTTGTTATAAACGCAACTCAAAATTCTCAAATTTCTCATGTTTATTCCGTTGCAACCATAAACCTTGTTGATATGATCGACGTTGTTTGTGAGGAATTTTCACAAGAAGTTCTAGGTTTTGGTGATGATGAAAATAGTGGCAATCCCACTATGTTAGATCCCATTCTTGATAACTCGACACCAACCTTCACTCCATTTGAAGGTGGTAGTTTTACGTTGGAAGAATTCGATGTTCCACGTACTTGTGACGAAGACCTCGACAATGATGAGGACTTCTCGATTATCAAGGATTTTATTAACGATTTCCCATTTCCTCCACCCGAGGAGGTTATGAGTATCGAGCCCAAATCTTCAATTAAGGAACCACCTATCCTCGAGTTGAAAGATTTACCTCCTCATCTCGAATATGTATATTTGGAGGAGGACGACAAGTTGCCGGTTATTATTGAGAAAGATCTCTCGGATGATGAAACAACCGCACTTGTCGATGTTCTAAAGAACCACAAAGGGGCAATTGCGTGGAAGTTATCCGACATTAAGGGGATCGATCCCAAATTTTGTACCTACGAAATCTTAGTGGAAGAAGATTACAAACCCGCAATCCAATGTCAAAGGAGGGTGAACCCCAAAATTCACGACGTCATCAAAAAGGAAGTCCTAAAACTCCTTGAGGGGGAATGATTTACCCTTTTTCCGATAGGAATTAGGTGAATCCTATCCATTGTGTCCCTAAAAAGGGAGTAATGACCGTTGTGCCAAAAGATGCCAACGAGTTAATTCCCACTAGACTCGTGACCGGATGGAGAGTGTGCATTGACTATCACAAGTTAAATGACGCCACTCGAAAAGACCATTTTCCCTTGCCCTTCATGGACCAAATTTTGGAGCGTCTTGCGGGAAACGATCTGGTTACTTCCAAATCCCCATCAATCCTCGTGATCAAGAAAGAACTACATTTACGTGTCCATATGGAACGTTTGCCTATCGTAGAATGCCATTTGGACTTTGCAATGCGCCGGGAACCTTTCAAAGGTGCATGATGGCTATTTTTCATGATATGATCGAGAAGACGATGGAAGTCTTCATGGATGAATTTTCCGTGTTTGGTAGTTCATTCACTTCGTGTTTGTCGAATATTGAGAGATTGTTGAAGCGTTGTGAGGAAACCAACCTTGTGCTATATTAGGAAAAATGTCATTTTATGGATAAAAGTGGAATCGTCTTAGGGCACAAGGTTTCGAAAGCGGGGATTGAGGTAGATCAAGCTAAGGTAGACGTCATCGCCAAATTACCTCATCCCAAAACCGTTAAGGGAGTTAGGAGTTTCCTAGGCCATGCGGGCTTTTATCGTTGATTCATCAGGGATTTTTCAAAGATCTCTTGACCTATTACACATCTCCTTGAAAAAGATGCACATTTTGTCTTTGACGAAGATTGTGTACGAGCCTTTGAAATCCTTAAGAGGAAACTTACCGAAGCTCCCATTCTTGTTGCTCCCAATTGGAACCTCCCCTTTGAGCTCTTGTCTGATGCTAGTGACTATGCTATTGGGGCCGTATTGGGGAAACGTCATGAAAAACACTTCTTGCCTATTCACTATGCTAGCAAGAAGATGACCGAGGCTCAACTAAAATACACTACAACGGAGAAGGATTTCCTTGCCGTGGTGTATGCATTTGAGAAATTCCGACCTTATCTCGTCTTGACTAAATGCATAGTGTATACGGATCATTCAGCTATCAAGTATCTTATGGCTAAACAACATGCAAAGCCGAGACTACTTCGTTGGATTCTCCTCCTTCAAGAATTTGATCACAAAATCGTTGACAAAAAAGGAGCCGAGAATCTACCGGCCGATCATCTTTCTCGTTTGGAAGATCCTCACCAAAGTGTTTACGAGCCCAAGGAAATCACTGAAACATTTCCGCTCGAGACGCTTGGTGTAGTGAATTCTAAGCTTGATTCTTCTACCCCATGGTTTGTGGACATCGCAAATTACCATGCGGGCCACTTCATCATCAAGGGTATGACAACTCAAGAAAAATGAAAATTCTTTCGTGACGTCAAGTTCTATTTTTGGAACGACCCTTACTTGTTTCGAACTTGTAGGGATCAAATTATTCGACGTTGTGTCTTTGGTACCGAAGCTTCTAACATCCTTAGAGCTTGTCACGAGGGACCCACGGGTGGTCACCACGGTGCTAATCTCACGGCTAAGAAGGTTTTGATGCTGGTTTCTTTTGGCCTACTATTTACCGAGATGCACATAACTTTAAGGTGAAGTCGTGTTTGGTATGTCCCCGGCAGCGGCGCCAAAATTTTTGATGTAGAGTGGATTGTATGTATTAATTAGATACGTTATAGGGTAAACTTAGAAAAACTTAGAAAATTACCTTTAGGAAAAAGTAATAGACTAAAATTACCAAAGACGAATTTAATTAAACACGATGATGAACCAAGTTCGTTGTACACGAAGATCGAGTGTATTTGAGATGTTTTGTTTCGATTTGGACAATTGACTTGAATTTTTTTTAGGTTTTTGAACTAAAATTAATCCTACAATTTTTAAACTAATTAAATCCTAAGTGCATGAATCATTCCCCAAATTTTATTAAAAAGAAATTATTAAAATATTTAACTATTCAAATTTTACTCTATTTAAAATTATTTAAAACTTAACTATTTGATAAAAGTGACTTTTACACTAAAAATTATTTAAACAAATTTAAAAACTAATGAAAATCTATTAAATCTTATTAAAAATAAAATTTTACTTCTTAACTAAACAATATCTATATTAAAAAATAAAATTATTTATTTAAAAACTAAATTAATTTAAATCTACTTATTTTAAAAACTTATTATTTAAAATTAACTAAATTTCTAAAATTAATAAAACTTTTTTATTTTGTTTTTATTTATTTGTTTATTTATTTTTTTGAAACTTTATAAAAGTAAAATTTAACAAAGCTAATATTAAAATTTAATAAAATTGAAAAACTTGTATTTAAATCCCTAATAAAATCTGACAGCTTAATTAATAAACGTATATTAAAATCCTAAGCAGAAATAATACCAAAAATAAAGCCTAGAAGAGTTGGCAAACATGTATGGCCTGTGACCAGGAGGTCACAGGTTCGAATCTAATAGGAGACATTTTTTTGTGATGATTTATTTTTGACAGCTGTGAAGTAAAAAAAACAGTCACAGGAGTGACTTAGGATGAATTACTTGGACTGATAAATATATCATATTTGAACTATCAACTCAGTTGAGTTTGATAGCATTTGTAAATCAGAAAATCAAACAAAAATCAGATAAACAATACTTATATCAGCAAATAAAGATACAATCTCAGGAAAATTAAAACTTGTAAAAGCAAAACCATAAATCAAAGCTTATATTATATGTTCAAACTATCAATTGCATAATATATTTAAACTGAAATCAGGTATAGACTACCACATGTAAATGCTAGCTAAAAGAATATCAGAAAGATAAGTAACAAGATAATGCTGAAATCAATAAGCAAAACTAAACAATTAATTCATGTATAAACCACAAAACTAGCAGACCTAACCATCAACAAATAAGCAGTTAAAACTCAAACAAGCAAACATCTAAAATCTGATAATCAGTATCTAATCTCAGCAGACTTTAACAAGTACCAGAACAGCTTCTTTCTATTTAGAAGATTCTAAACAAATACCAAACCTAGATTAAGCAGATTTATTCAAAACCCCATTTAAACAGATTAATCTAAACAGATTTAGACATAAACTTAATTATTTAGTATAACCCCAAATTTTTATCAGATTATAACAACTTGCAAAGTGACGTGTAAAGCAGTTATACATCATTAGCTAAACATTTATTAGATTATAGAAAAGTACTTTCTAAAACATATTCAATAACAACCAGCTAAAACATAACAAAACTATGAATCAGAAATCCATTTATCTTAAAAGCTAAATGAAACTAAAACTCAGTACAGCTACTCATTTAAAAGTAGATAAATCACAAACAGGTCAGCAGACTGATGAATCTTAACAGACTAAACCAACAAATTCAACTACACTTTATCAACTAAACTTATTCAAATGAGCAGATTTATTAGAACATCTAAAATAAAACATGAAATTAAAAGGACTTGAAACCTTTTGTAGAAACCTTTGGGAAGATGCGCAGCGCTGAGCTGGCATTTAACTCGAAATAGCATCACTGTCTACCACCATACGAACCAACACCATCATTCATCATCTTTCAAACCATTTTTATAAACTTCCAGTGGGAAAGTTTATTTCCAATTTCACTTTATCACTTAGATTAGCTTATTAATTAAACTAATCCACATAACTTTCAGTCATAATTATTTAATCAGATTAAAATGCACTAATAATAAAATTCAAAGGAATCTAAAACGAGAGATTTGAAAATTAAAACAGATCTTTCATTAAATCCAAATAAAATTACATTATTAAAAAGAATTTACAAATCCAATCTAATTTAAACATTATAACATTAAAGAAAAATTGGAATGAATAAAAATACATTTTGTGGAGGTTTTTATAGGCTAACCCCAAACCCTTTGCTGAGAGGTTGTTGAAGAGCGTCTTCATCCTTGGCCCTTGATTTCTATTTTCTATTTCCTTAATTTTGATCTATGGCTGTGGATACACCAACTAGCACACGGATCGCCAGCTTGGCAACCAAGTGTGCTAGTTGTGTTTCTTTAGTGCTGAGATGTCTTCTAATGATTGGAGGATGATTGAGGGGTGAGGTGGTTAAGCCTATTACAAGAAAGATGTGACACACCTCAATGCCACGTGGATCTTCGCAGCAATATCTTCTCTTCCTTAAAACTTGGGAATTTATTTCCCAAGCGTGTGAATCACTTGCTTGAAAAAGCCCCAATATTTATTGATTTAGGGTTAGATGAATAGTTTTCTCTGGTTATTTTGGTTATAGTGAAGAAGGTGAGGTATGACATAGAAAGTATCGAAGGTTTAATAAACGTGTGGTTGTGAGTAATGTTTATATAAAGTGAATTATGAATTTTTATATTTTTTCTTTAAGCCGGTTTTGAGTGAAAATAAACCTAATGGGTTTATAAGGCCCAAGACAAAATTCGTTTCATAAACATCATCTAAATTGGACTTGAAACCCATTAATTCGAATGTGTGCAATATTTATACGAATTGGGCTTATATTTTTGGGCTTAGGGTGAAAAGTAGATAACTTATTTCATAAATGGGCTTTTGAGCCCATTAATCCGAATGTGAGACCCACAAGCCGAAATAACTTCATTTAAGATTAAATCCACTAAAAACGGACTTGTTTTTTGCTTCCTCGATCTTCTTCTTCAAACTCGTGTCGGTTTTTGTTGATTTTCGCGATCATCGGTACCTACACAAATGAAACGACAAACAAACATATACAAGGCATTTTTCATTGATTATATGCATTTTTTGTTTGTTTTTAGATATAACTGATATGATTAAAATCACTCATATCAGCCAACGACAAGGAAAAGCCTCACAAAAAGATGAAATGCCACAAAATATCATCCATGTGTGTGAGATCTTTGACGTTTGGGGTATTAACTTTATGGGGCCGTTCCCATCATCTCGTGGTAATAAGTACATCCTTGTCGCCATTGACTACCTATCTAAGTGGGTGGAAGCTAAGGCTTTGCCCACCAATGATGCTCGTGTGGTAGTCAAGTTTTTGAAAACTTTTTTTCTCGGTTTGGAACCCCTCGTGCGATCATAAGCGATCGTGGAACCTATTATTTAACGACCAATTAGAAAGGGTCCTAAGGAAATATGGGGTTACACATCGGCTTTCTATGGCTTATCACCCACAAACGAGTGGGCAAGTCGAGGTTTCAAACCGAGCTTTGAAGAGGATCTTGGAGTGATCTATTGGGGAAAACTGACAATCTTGGTCGGATAAGTTGGACGATGCTTTATGGGCCTTTAGGACCGCTCATAAGACGCCCATCAGGTGCACTCCCTATAAGCTTGTGTATAAATTGAACTTGGACAAAAAGCTTATTGGGCCCTTAAGCATTATAATGATGATATGGAGACCGCGGGAAAACACCGGAAAATGCAACTAAATAAATTGGATGAATTAAGGGACATTGCTTATGAAAATTCATTGATTTATAAAGAAAAGACTAAAAAGTTTCATGATTCAAAAATTAAAAACCGGGTTTTTAACATTGGGGATCAAGTTTTGCTTTTTAACTCTCGTTTGAAAATCTTTTCCGGTAAGTTGAAATCCCGTTGGTCCAGTCCATTCACCGTGACTCAAGTTTTTCCATATGGGACCATCGAGCTAGCTCAAAATGATGGCCCCAATTTCAAGGTGAATGGACATAGGTTGAAGCACTACTTTGGCGGGGAAGTTCCATCCTTGAACTACCTCGACCAAATCACCTTCCCCAATGATAATTAGTATTGAGGGGATCGAGTCGAGCTCATGAATCGGTAATAAAAAACGAGGTGCCTCGTGGGGGAGTCCCATCTTATCCTATGTATATATTATCGCTTTCTAATGTACTAACGTGTGGGGATTTGTGCCCTTCCAACCTTTGTTCCGTGGTTGTTTGTGAATTGTGCATTTTAGATGATCATGTTCTTCGCGATTGGATCCTCTCGTGTTCGTTTTATGGGAGCACTCGATCGTTTTCTTTGGAGACTTTCTCAATATCCATGATATATCCTTTGATGTTCTAACCTTAGGTTTATAGCACACATCATAAATGGCTTTAAATTTAACGGTTACACCCTTTCCAAGCTAGATTAAGCATTCGACTACGTCTCTAGTATGGGGGTATCCTACCATTAGACTCGAAACATTAAGGACAATGTTTAACTTTAGTATGGGGGGTGAATAGATACTTGCCTTGCCAAACCTTCACGCTTTCCAAAGTTTATCTTTTTGTTTATCGTTTTGTTGCAAAATAAGGCTAAAAAATGGCCAAATTTTAAAAAATTTCTCATATTTTATAAGTGTTTGAAGACACGAATGTAGGTTTTCTGATGGCGAGAATAAGAGTAATTTTTGACTCGACCGTGCGTGTTGAGCACTTAGCTTTGATTCCTTAACTTTATATTACGCTAAGTCTCTTAAATGAGGACGAGAAATGAGAGAGTTAATTATAAGTTACTATGCTAAACGTAGAGTACTCGTATTCTTTCAAAAACTCATGTGTTCTCATTGTTTGCTTATTCTCCCTTTGCTTGTAAATATTTTTTGCTTAATAAATATTGACTTTGCGGTTTAGTCTTGATTGTTGGTTTCTAGTCTTTTCTAGTAGCTTCAATGTAATTAAATTGGGAAGACATTATGGTATCGCCAGCGTCACGGTTTTGAAGTATTGGCAACCTGAATAATCAAAAGCTTCACCCAATAATAAGATTTCAAGTGCTCACCTAAATCAAGCAAACAATTTGAAGCTCACAAGGCCGAAAAATCTATGAAAAATTGAATGTGAATCAAGCCTTAATCTTTGAAGCTTTAAAGATCCAAAATTCACTTTTAGCGTGAGGATATACGTCTTTGGCCACAATAAACACCTCATGGCGAGGTTAAATAAAAGGCAAGGCAAGACCAAAGTCATAATAAAAGCTTCATGGCGAAGTTGAATAAAAGATGGAGGTAAACCTATGATAATAAGGCCCTGTTAGGGGGCGTATAAAAGTCTTGGTAATAACTCTCATGTTCAAAACCGTTATAAAACCGTGTTTATCGATCCTTCTTGTTGACTTAATTTTTTGACATCATTGTCTATTAGGAGGGGTTATTAGTTCGATTGTCTTGGTTACACCGTTGGGACTCTATTTTTAGGCCTAAATATCTATTATCGCATAAGTCAAACAATGTATCATCGTGAAACATTCAAGACAAAATAAAATATAAGAGATACAACTTAGGAAAATGGGAGGATAAGTACGTGATTAGGGCATATGAGTAGTGTTAACATTACTAACTTATAATGACAATGATCTCGTTGCACGCTTAGCATATAATTGGGGTGAAAATCGAGGACGACGAAATTATTTCAAACGAAGCATTCACGTGTTTTTATTTTATGAACCTAAACGTCCCATTTTGCGATGAAAATCATACATTATGTCTAAGACGCAAGTAGAAGTAATAGTAGTAGTGTAGCTAGTTTATCATTCAATAAAAGTGAATAAAATAAATTTTGGAGATGCTACGATACTTTATTCTAGCATTGCGTGAGGGCACGTTAATGGTTTAGTATGGGGGAGTGATGAGACTGCTTTTATACATAGTCTCATCGTCCAAAACGGGCTTTAAATTCATTAAATATCATGAAAATGGCCAAATATATGCTTGTGTGTTGTTACTTGTGTATTTTAGGTACGAATATTTAGAAAAGGACAAAAGATCACAAGAATCATGCAAAAACGAACACGAGAAACGAAGCCGCACAATGAACCAAGCCCTAATGAAGATTTTCCAAGAATAACCCTTGAAGATTTGAAGATTATGCAAGAAGGGTCCTCCAATATTGAAGAATTGACACTTTAAACCCTTGTATATTCATAATTACAAGATTGGTCCTTAAAGTTTGTCAAATTTACAAAAAGGGCCCTTAACTTTGAAGAATTGGCAAAAATGGTCCATCATAAATCATGACTTGTCAATTTCAGTCCTCCAAGAAGTCAACAAACAATTCAAGACCTTGAAGAATGAAGAAAAGGCCAAAATCAGTCCTTCAAATATCATGAATTGGCAAAACAAGTCCTTGAAGAATTGACACTTTAAACCCTTGTATATTCATAATTACAAGATTGGTCCTTAAAGTTTGTCAAATTTACAAAAAGGGCCCTTAACTTTGAAGAATTGGCAAAAATGGTCCATCATAAATCATGACTTGTCAATTTCAGTCCTCCAAGAAGTCAACAAACAATTCAAGACCTTGAAGAATGAAGAAAAGGCCAAAATCAGTCCTTCAAATATCATGAATTGGAAAAACAAGTCCTTGTATAAACCTTTGTAAAGTTTTTGTGGCAAAATTATAAAAACAAAAACTTATTTAACAAGGGACTTAAAGTTTTGGCTGCTGAAAATTGGGTTTGAAAAGAAAAGGGAAAATGAGGGGCCAATTATGCCCAGACAACGAAACCTCATCCCTCCACTCACATCACGCCACCTCACCCTACTCAATACATCAACCAATCACCTTCTTCCCTCCTTATACGTCACCCTCCACCAAATGATTAAATCAGTTTAATACTATTTCCCTCCTAAACATATTTTTAAAAAACCACTAATCCTCAAACAGATTAAACTCCCCCTTAATCCCTTCATAAACCCTAAAATTCTCAAGTCCCAATCCACCTTAATCTAAAGGGTTTTTATGCCAAATTATCCAGATGGGTAATTAACCTAAGACTAATCACATCCCACACCCAAATTACCCATCACTCTCACTCATGTGACACCCCTGACCCTCCCCTGCATAAGAAAACAAATGAGTACAAACTCATCAACGGCTTAAAGGCTTTCCCTTGTCATCCAACGTTCCAAAACACCTTGGTATACCTAGCATCCCCACATCAGTCCAAGGAAGTTCACATGCCACCTTTGACGCGATTGAAAATCAGCATCTTTCTGGCATCTTCAAATATTCGAGAAGGGCAAGATGGGAAGTTCATCTACATTATGGTTAAGTTTCTTTTTGCTTCTAGAATCCATGTAAGCCTTATTATATAAAGGGCAGTAGGTTTTTCATAGCAGGTTGTTCTTTGTTATCTCCTTTGTGTCACAACCTTGTAAATCCGTTTTTATTATGAATGAAAAATGGTTAAGAGTTTGGTGATGAGAAGCATGCCAGTTTACTTACCTTGTTTGAAGTTTCATTGATTCTGATTGTTGTTTTATTTTGGTTCAAAAAGTTTTCAGTTTTTAAGAAGGTTAAGGTTTGTTTTAAGTGTTGAAGTTTTCTAAAAGATTTTTGAGTTAAATCTGTTTAGAAAGATTGTTATGTTATTCTGTTAAGAAGGTTTTTAAAAAGTATTAAAATCCTTTTATTCTGTTTAAGCAAGTGTGATTGCTCATAAGTACTTAAGACCAATCAGCTTTGTAATTTGAATTTGGTCATGACCATGCTTAACTGATATAAGCTATATCAAGGAAGTGTGGATGGCTTAATTTGGGTGAAAATATTGTGGGTCAACAGCTTATGAGTTGTGAATCCTGGGAAATTGTTTGTTTAGTTTGGAAGTTAAGCAAGATAAAAAGAAAAGTTAAGTAAAAAGGAAAAAAAAATCAGTTTCACCCTTTGTTTATTCACATTTTACTATATCAAAAGCTACCAGCCAACAGCTTGTAGCCTTTGATACTTGAAGTTGTTCTTGGTCTTGTGGTGTTGTGCAAGAAACAAGGAAACACATTTCATCCTTCTCATTTGATTCTCACCTCATTTCATCTAGAAGACATTAGGGGCTTTGGGTCCATAGTGGATTCCATCAGCAAGCCATTCTCTACACTTCCTAAGCTTCACATAAGATCTCAGAATCTACCTCTTGGATGGCATCAGTTCAGGTAGTGTCTTGAACACCTTTTGGTAATTTTGTAAGCTTATTGTGAGTTTTGTGTTGATGTGTATGAAACTTGCTAAAAGTGAGCTTTTTCTGTTTAACCATATTTATTGGTGTTCCTTATGCATGCTTAGATAGTTTTTGGTCAATTTGGTTTACTCTTGCAAGCATTTTCTTTGTTAAAGTCCATTTTCAGAAAGTCAAGGGGTATTTGGATCTACATTATAGCTAACCTGTTGATAACTTTTTAGCTTAAAAAATCTGTTAAACATTCTTAAACAATGAAGAGCTAGGAATATCAGTAAGTTGCTTTCAGTTTAGTGGTCTAAAACAAAGATTGCATGTTTAATAATGGGGTAAAATAGTCAAAATCCTTTAAGCTTAAGAACAAATTTGTTTTAGAGATCTGTGTAGTCAAACTTGGTAGATTGAGGGATTTTCATGTAAGAAAGGTTTGCATATAAGTTATTTTTGATTTTTTGATAATCTGAGTCTGATTTAGTTGGTTGAAATTCATTTTTGTGCACTTTGCATCAGCAAAAACATTGCTTGCCATCTTAACTATAACCATGACTTGATTTTTGCATGATCTTGTGTGATTTTTACTTGGATTTGTTATTTCTGTGTTATTTGTGACTCCCACAAGTCAACTGACTTGTGGGGTGCCTTATCTTGTCAAAACAATCAATCAAGCAAGGCTTTCCTGAGCCAAATCAAGACACCAAGTTCATCAGTGACTTTTCTGTGTCATCAGAGAACGATTTAGTTCTCGGACGAGACTAGTTTTGGGGTTTATTGTTACTATAGCATCATTTTTACATCTGGTTACGTTTTTTGTTCTTTCTAGCTTATAATCTTGCTTATTTTTTATTATGTTTGTGTTTTTGTCATTAGATAGTTACTGGTTTTAAGTTTTATAAAAGAAAAATAAAAAAAAAAGTTTTTACAAAAAGGACGTGGCCAGGACTCGAACCTGCGCCACTCCTCTCAAACACCAACGCGTTAACCAGTTGCCCTAGGGTCTTTGACTGGTTATACTTTGCTTGGTTTAATACTTAAAGGGTTTTAACTTTGGGCTTATTCAAACAATCAGCTTATAAATAAGCTGATTTTAGATTATTTATTTAGGTTTGTTACTGTTTTTGATTTTTCTTGCATTCTAGGCTTAATTTAGGACTTTTTAGTATAAAAAGTTTATTTTTCACGTCATTAATTAATTTTTTATGATTATTTTTAGTTTTAATTTTAGACAGTAATTAAAAAATAGAAAAAAAGTGTTTTAAAAATTTGGAAAAATAGTTTTTAAGTTTTAATTAACTAATTTGAGGTTTACATTCATTTATGTTTTCAAATTAACTTATTTTTTATTTTATTTAATTTTAGGGTTTTTAACTAATTTTAAAAATTAAAATAAAATTATTAAAAAGGTTTTGGAAATTTTTGTTTGCATTTTTGTCTTAATTACATTTTTCTTGATTTTAGGTAACTTTTTGGTAATTTTTAGGACAAATTCATTTTTGTCGAATTTTACGATTTTACGTTTTTAACGTCGTAGGGTAATTTTTAGAGTAATTCGTCTTTTTCTTTCTCTTTGCTCATCAATATTATCACAAATTAATCATCTCTTAACACACACACCAAGCCTCCTTGAGAACGATCCCACACAAAGGGTCATAAATGCTTTCGTTTTCCTAAACGAACACTTAATACTTGCCGCTTTTACGCCCTTTTCCTAAAGGGTAGTAAAATCACTACATCAAATTTTGGCGCCGCTGCCAGGGAGGCGTGTTGTCTTTTGATTTGGAAAATTGTTGTTTTTAAATAGCCATAATAGCTAATTGTATTAGTAGCACTCTACTAATACGTATTATCGGTTTTTCGTTTTTTGCGTGAATATTATTATTATATTGTATACGTAGAACAATAAATTCACAAGTACTCCAAAAGTGTGAAAACACAACCTTGACTTGGGAGGTCATTACCCAATCATTGTATTCGAATCTCAAACCAAAAGATAAAGGCAAAATAGATAAATACTTTCTCGAAGCTTGATTTTGAAAAACACAAACTATAAGGTGGGTAGAAGGAGGGTATTATAAAATATACCCTAAGGAAAAAGGCTCTTAGGTGCTTCGCGCTGCCTCGTTTCCCCGCTTGCTTGTGCGTGTTTAGATAAAAAGGGCTAATCAATGGTTTGCCAACCAAAGTATTATCTAAGTATCATATATATTTTCTTGGTTTCATTTGATTAAACCCTCTTGAACGTTTTGGTGTTCCACCAATGTTCTAAAGTCATCGAAGGCGTTCACTTCACGTGATCATTTTCATTCCTTGAGGCTTCTTTAATCAAGAGATTTGATTAAGGAGGAGATTTGTAGATTTTTGTCTACTTAATACAATCACAAAAATCCAAAAAAAGTAAAACAATCAAAAACCACAAAAAAATTGGAAAAATTTAAAACACCAAAAAGAATCTTCTTTGCTGATCCCCACGTTGTACGTGACGTTTATGCAAACTCGCAACCAAGCTAGACATGTACGTAAACGAAGAAACCGAAAGGAAACCACACCTAATCTTTCTAGTGAGGAGTCTCCTATTGACGAACCCATCGTAGAACAAGAAGCTCCCATGGCTAATCGTACTATGATGGAGTTGCTTACCCACCGAGGGTTATGAAGAAGCGATTGTGATTCCCGCTATCCTTGCGGAGAATTTTGAGGTTAAGACGGGTTTGTTGTCCATGATTCAAAATAACAAGTTTCGTGATGACGAAAAGGACAACCCTTATAACCACATTCGCCAATTCAATCGACTTACCGCCACTTGCAAGTTTTAGGACGTCTCTAACGACTCGATTAAGATGATGCTTTTTCTGTATTCCTTAGCGGGGTCCACTAAAATTTGGTTAGAGAAAGAGCCACCCAATTCTATATTGACGTGGAAGGATCTCGTTTCTAAGTTCGTGAACCAATTTTTTTCCGCCCTCTAAGACTACGCATTTGAAAAACGAGATTTCAAAGTTTTCACAAGAGTATAATGAGAGTTTTTCAACGGTTTGGAATAGGTTTAAGGAAATGTTGCACGAATGTCCTTATCATGATTTTTCCGACTTGCATCAAATTGACACATTTTACTATGGATTGAACGATCATGAGCGTGATTATCTTAACGCCGCCGCGGGTGGTAATTTTTTGTGTAAAACGATCGAGGAAGCGTTGTTGATAATTGAGAATAGGTCTAAGGTCTATAGTCCTCGTAGCACATCGAGTGTTCATAAGACTTCGTCTTCACCTTCGCCTTCATTATCACATACCATCGATGCTTGCCAAATTGAGGCAAATTTGGAAAACAAGATTCTTGATAAGCTTAAAGGATTGTTAATTAAGTTTAAAGTTGGTGAACAACCCACTCCCGCTACGGCTAAAGCGGTTGAGGTTTCTTGTATGTATTGTGGTGGAGCTCACGATTACTCCGAGTTCATTACCAACGGTGGTAACACTTCGAGTGCCTACGCGGCCGCGGGAACTTATAACCAAAACGATCAAGTTACCCGCACTAATCAATTGACTCCACCGGGGTTTTCACCAAATCAAAATGTTAACAATTATAGAAACAATCAAGTTGGTTATCAAGGAAATCAAAGGAACAATTATAAGGGAAACAACTATGGGAATCAAGGGGGTAGTAGTCAATTGCAAAATCAAAACCAAAACCGTAATTTTCAAAACCCAAGTCAAGGTCTTCAAAATGCTTACACTAAACAGCTTCCAAATGACTTTTTGAATTACGCTATGACAAATGATAAGATTTTGGAAAACATTCAAGAGCAATTGGCTAGTCAAGCTAGGGAAACGGCTAAAAATGCAAAGGAGTTAGCTAATTTAGCTAAGAAAAATACCAATATGAAAAATGAGTTGGAAAACGACTTTGCTAATCAAATTAGAGGTCAAAACAATAAAATTGAGCAAAGTCATTCTAGGCTTGAACAAAGGATAGACCAAAAAGCCGCTAGTCAAGATGTTAAGCTAAATGTTATTTTGGAAGCGGTCATGGGGAACAAAGCCTGTACTTCGGGTAGTCTACCTAGTAACACCATATCAAACCCGAAGGGAGAGATGAAAGTGATTACCACACGAAGTGGTAAGACACTTAAGGAACCGACTCCTCAACCAATTACTCCAATGGTGGAGGAAATTGAGGAAGAACCGGAGGTGGTGGTCGAAAAGGAGCAAATCCCAATCCCACGAAGTACCGCTCATGCCACACCTACGGTTGACCCATTACCAACATTGGAACCCGAGATTCCAAAGGCTATGCCTATGTCCAAACCCACACCACCCTTACCTTACCCATCGAGACTTAGAAAGGAGAAACGTCAAGAGCGCGATAACTACCAGTTTGATCTTTTTATGAAAATGTTTCGTGAAGTTCATTTTAATGTGTGTTTCGTCGATGCTTTCGTCATGAGCGCGATTTACTGCTAACTTTAAGAGTATGTTGAACAATAAGGATAAATTGCAACAATTGCCTAGTTGTTCATCGGTTTATCTTAACCGCATACCTCAAAATGTCGGTGAACCTGGTAAATTCTTGATTCCTTGTGCAATCCAGATATGGAAGAATGTTATGCCTTGGCCGATCTTGGTGCTAATATTAATTTGATGCCACTTGCAATCTTCAAGTCGCTCAATCTTACAAATCTTACTCCTTCACTAATGTCTATCGAGTTGGCTGACAATTCCACGATTCCCGCATGTGGATTGGCGGAAGATGTTTTTGTGAAAGTGGGAAAGTTCTATTTTCCGGTAGACTTTATCGTTGTCGATATTCCCACGGATCCTCAAGTTCCTCTCATTTTAGGTCGTTCGTTTTTAGATACGTCTATGGCTTTAATTGATGTGCATGCTAGAAAGATCACCTTACGTTTCAACGACGAGGAACTTGTTATAAACGCAACTCAAAATTCGCAAATTTCTCATGGTTATTCCGTTGCAACCATAAACCTCGTTGATAAGATCGACATTGTTTGTGAGGAATTTTCACAAGAAGTTATGATGAAAATAGTGGCAATCCCACTATGTTAGATCCCATTCTTGATAACTCGACACCAACCTTCACTCCATTCGAAGGTGGTGGTTTTACGTTGGAAGAATTCGATGTTCCACGTACTTATGACGAAGACCTCGACAATGATGAGGACTTCTCGATTATCAAGGATTTTCTTAACGATTTTCCATTTCCTCCACCCGAGGAGGTTATGAGTATCGAGCCCAAATATTCAATTGAGGAACCACCTATCCTCGAGTTGAAAGATTTACCTCCTCATCTCGAATATCTGTATTTGGAGGAGGACGACAAGTTGCTGGTTATTATTGTGAAAGATCTTTCGGATGATAAAAAACCGCACTTGTCGATGTTCTAAAGGACCACAAAGGGGCAATTGCATGGAAGTTATCCGACATTAAGGGGATCGATCCCAAATTTTGTACCACAAAATCTTAATGGATGAAGATTACAAACCCGCAATCCAATGTAAAAGGAGGGTGAACCCCAAAATTTACGACGTCATCAAAAAGGAAGTCCTAAACTCCTTGACGCGGGAATGATTTACCCTATTTCCGATAGAAATTAGGTGAGTCCTATCCATTGTGTCCCCTAAAAAGGGAGGAATGACCGTTGTGCCAAACGATGCCAATGAGCTAATTACCACTAGACTCGTGACCGGATGGAGAGTGTGCATTGACTATCGTAAGTTGATTGACGCCACTCGAAAAGACGATTTTCCCTTGCCCTTCATGGACCAAATGTTGGAGCGTCTTGCGGGAAACGATTTCTATTGATTTTTAGATGGTTTTTCCGGTTACTTCCAAATCCCCATCGATCCTCGTGATCAAGAAAAAACTACGTTTACGTATCCATATGGAACGTTTGCCTATCGTAGAATGCCATTCAGACGTTGTAATGCACCGGGAACCTTTCAAAGGTTCATGATGGCTATTTTTCATGATATGATCGAGAAGACGATGGAAGTCTTCATGGATGACTTTTCCATGTTTGGTAGTTCATTCACTTCGTGTTTGTCGAATCTTGAGAGAATGTTGAAGCGTTGTGAGGAAACCAACCTTGTGCTTAATTGGGAAAAATATCATTTTATGGTTAAAAGTGGAATCGTCTTAGGGCACAAGGTTTCGAAATCGGGGATTGAGGTAGATCAAGCTAAGGTAGACGTCATCGCTAAATTACCTCATCCCAAAACCGTTAAGGGAGTTAGGAGTTTCCTAGGCCATGCAGGCTTTTATCGTCTATTCATCAAGGATTTTTCAAAGATCTCTCGACCTATTACACATCTCCTTGAAAAAGATGCACATTTTGTCATTGACGAAGATTGTGTACGAGCCTTTGAAATCCTTAAGAGGAAACTTACCGAAGCTCCCATTCTTGTTTCTCCCAATTAGAACCTCCCCTTTGAGCTCATGTGTGATGCTAGTGACTATGCTATTGGGGCCGTATTGGGGCAACGTCAAGAAAAACACTTCTTGCCTATTCACTATGCTATCAAGACGATGACCGAGGCTCAACTAAAATACACTACAACGGAGAAGGAGTTCCTTTCCGTGGTGTATGCATTTGAGAAATTCCGACCTTATCTCGTCTTGACTAAATGCATAGTGTATACGGATCATTCGGCTATCAAGTATCTTATGGCTAAACAAGATGCAAAGCCGAGACTACTTCGTTGGATTCTCATCCTTCAAGAATTTTGATCACAAAATCGTTGACAAAAAGGAGTCGAGAATCTAGCGGGCCGATCATCTTTCTCGTTTGGAAGATCCTCACCAAAGTGTTTACGAGCCCAAGGAAATCACCGAAACATTTTCGCTCGAGACGCTTGGTGTATTGAATTCTAAGCTTGATTCTTCGAACTTGTACGGATCAAATTATTCGATGTTGTGTCTTTGGTACCGAAGCTTCTAACATCCTTAGAGCGTGTCACAAGGGACCCATGGGTGGTCACCACGGTGTTAATCTCACGGCTAAGAAGGTTTTGATGCTGGTTTCTTTGGCCTACTATTTACCGAGATACACATAACTTTAAGGTGAAGTAGTTTTTGGTATGTCCCTGACAGCGGCACCAAAATTTTTGATGTAGAGTAGATTGTATGTATTAATTAGATACGTTATAGGGTAAAACTTAGAAAATTACCTTAGAAAAAAGTAATAGACTAAAATTACCAAAGACGAATTTAATTAAACACGATGATGGACCAAGTTCGTTGTACACGAAGATCGAGTGAATTTGAGACGTTTTGTTTCCATTTGGACAATTGACTTAAATTGTTTTTTCGATTTTTAAACTAAAATTAATCCTACAATTTTTAAACTAATTAAATCATAAGTGCATGAATCGTTTCCCCGAATTTTATTAAAACGCAATTATTAAGATATTTAACTATTCAAATTTTACTCTATTTAAAATTAATTAAAACTTAACTATTTGATAAAAGTGACTTTTACACTAAAAATTATTTAAACAAATTTAAAAAACTAATTAAAATCTATTAAATCTTATTAAAAATAAAAGTTTACTTCTTAACTAAACAATATCTATATTAAAAACTAAAATTATTTATTTAAAAAACTAAATTAATTTAAATCTACTTATTTTAAAAACTTATTATTTAAAATTAACTAAATCTCTAAAATTAATAAAACTTTTTTATTGTTTTTTTATTTATTTGTTTATTTATTTTTTTTAAAACTTTATAAAAGTAAAATTTAACAAAGCTAATATTAAAATTTAATAAAATTGAAAAACTTGTATTTAAATCCATAATAAAATCTGACAGCTCAACAAATAAACGTATATTAAAATCCTAAGCTGAAATATATATATATATATATATATATATATATATATATATATATATATATATATATATATATATATATATATATATATATATATATATATATATATATATATAATATATATATATATATATATATATATATATATATATATATATATATATATATATATATATATATATATATATATATATATATATATATTTATATATATACTATATATATATATATATATATATATATATATATATATATATATATATAAATATATAATATATAAAATATATATATATATATATATATATATATATATATATAT